>CM040421.1:7820089-8025089 GCA_022702705.1 Papilionanthe hookeriana x Papilionanthe teres
AGGGAGGGGTCTCGGCTTGTAGAGGGGAGGGGGAGGAGAGGCATTCTCAACCTAGAGAGGAAAGGATGAAGTGAAGTGGTTTCAGGCAAGAGAAATTGCAGGGAAGAATGAGCGGAGATATATGGGTTTGAGGGTATGGAGAAATGAAATAAAAAACACCATGAGTTTTATGTTTGCTGAGAAGAAGTAAAAGAGAATGTGGCCATGGGATTTATGGTATAAAAGGGAAGAGGAAAGGTCATGAGATTTTGGTTTGGTGAGAACTAGAAGAAGAGAAAGAAGCCATAAGATTTTGGGAATGGAGAAAACAAAAGAAAAAACCCATGGTATTTTGGTTTGGTGATAATAGGAGGAAGAGAAAGGCTATGTGATTGTAGGTATAAGAAAGGGAAGAGAAAAAGACCATAAGATTAATGTTTAGCGAGAACAAGAGGAAGACAAATAGTTCATGGGATTTTTCTTATCGAGAAATGAAGAGAAAAAGGGCATGAGATTTCAGATTGATAAGAATAAAAGGAAGAGAAAAGCAGGGCATGGGATTTCAGATATGGATAAAAGAAGAGAAAAAGGTCATGAGATTAAGTGGAAGGGAAGCAAAAAAAAGTTCAACACAATTCCATAATCAAAGTCATGAAAAAATTTACTAAAATCAAAGTGGATGGTATGTTATACCTTTTTTTTTAACATTCTTTAGTTTTCTTGCTTCGATGTGCTCTCATTCTTGAAGATGATTCTCGAGCTTGGCATAAAAGCTTGAGGGAGAGAATGAGAGGGAGACAATAGGTGGAGAGACTTGGTTTTGGAAAGAGGATGAAGGGGTCTCAGCATGGAAGTGGGGAGGCGGAGAAGAGGTTGTTTCGGGCAAGAAAAGTGGAAGAAATATAAATAAAGGAGATATGAGATTTTAGTGCCATGTGAAGGCTCAAGTGGGAGAGGGTTTTATAAAAAAGTTAAGGAGAAAGACAGGGAAATTTTAAATGTTAGAGGTAGGAAAAATTTGAATTCTAAATTGGTGGTTAAGGTTGTAATGGACTGAAATGAGAAGTATACCTTATAAGGATTTTGTTGGTGCAATTGGTGTTTGATGACCTAAACTCTAGCTCAAGATATTTCAATTTAAAGTGGCTAGGTTGTTTCGGGTGGTTGGCGGTGGTTATGACAAAAATTTTGATCTTGGTTCATTTGGTAAAAACAAATACAAGGATTTCAATGGTGTTATTGGTTGGCCAAAGTAGGCCCCATCTCAAGATATTTAATGTTAATGTGAGCCCCATCTCAAGATGTATCAGGTCAAAGTGTGGGCCCCATAGTTGGAGATAAACAAAATTTGGTAAACTTGAAGCGGCATCTTTTAGTGGATTTTAATGGATTAAGTTAAGTATTTTTAGCTCACATTTAGTGTAGTTGAGGTGTATTTTTTTATTTGAATTCATTTTTACTTAATTACTTGAATTATTTTTTTATTATAGAAATTATCATCCAAATTATCGTAGGCTTAACGAGTTCTCAATTGAAGCTTGATTTGAGCGCGGAGGGGTCCAATTGAAAGATTTGAACTATCCAGACAAACTCACATAGTCCATTTTAGAAAATAATGATTTGTTGAAAAAAAATTTTGTAGAACCATTTTCATGCATAAAATCTTGAAATGTAAAATTTTATGTAAAAAGTGTATTTGATGGTCGTCAAACTAGTTTGCTTGCTTTTCATATGTCATAATGAATATCATGCAACTTAACAAATGAAATTTTGATCACAGAATTTATCTGTGGAGAAAATAAAAATTTTAGGCTTGATGGAGCACTATTCAAGCATTAAATTTTGAAGTGAAAAGCTTACGTATAAATTGTAACATATAATTGTCAAACTCATTTGCATGATCTTTATATGTGATAACAAGCATCATGCAATTTTCAAAATGAGTTTGAAGCTCTATAATGTTCTGTGGAGAAGATAATAATTTCAGAATATATCTTAGTTAAAGTTGAATTTTAGTTCAATTTTAGGGTTAGGATGAAGTTGGTTATATTTGATTTTGTTTTGATTTGATTGATTTCAATTTTTGTTTAGTTAGATTTTAATTTTAAGTTTACTAGGGTTTAGCTTAAGTTTTGGTTCAAGTAATGTTCAACTTATAGCTTATTTGAGCTTCATCCAGTCATCAAGTGACGCTAGGAGGGATGTCTTGTGTCTTAAATGAGATTGGATATAAGCTGAAGAAAAGTTAACTAATAAATGAGGTCAATATCTCACAGTGACGTTGCTGGTTCGAACTGTACATATTGCACTTTAGATTTACATTTTCACATATATATATGGGCTTAGGATTCAGGAGTTTTAATCACCTTGGTTTTATTAACCATTGCAAGCTATGGTTGAAATTCAAAGCTCAAGACAGTTTATGGGCACTTTTTAAGAAGGGGAAATATTGCAGAAATATACACCCATCACTTGCCTTTTCTAAGTTGGGGGATTCCAAGATGTGGCACAGTTTGGTGCAGATCAGAAATCAAGATGAAGACTTATTCATTTGGGAACTTGGAGAGGGTCATATTAATTTCTGGTTGGATAGGTGGTTGTGGAATGAGGAGAAGCTGACTTACTCTTAACCAAGCCCAATTACAACAACCTAGTCAAGGACTTTTGGGAAGATAATCAGTGGAACTGCAGACTCCTAAATATCATTATATCCAGTGAGCAGGTCCAATCTGTCAAGCACACTGTTTTCTGTCCTGGACAAAGGGACATAATTATTCCAAAGCATGGTTCCTCTAAAAAACTGTCCACTTTCATATATACTCATTTCTTCCACTGGCAGCAGGTTGAGTGGAGAAATGAAATTTGGGGCAGAATGCTGACCCCTCCTATGGCATTTTTCTGCTGGAGAATTTGGCATAGACTTCTCTCAACTGATGATATTCTGAAATTAAAATGCTTGAGAGGTCCTTCATGTTTTCATTCATGTCACAGAGCTGAGGAATCCTTGGAGAACCTATTTTTCAGTACGCTCTACTTCCCAGGAGATTTGGAGTAATATTTTGGCCAATTTTACATTAGATACTATCACTTTCAGCTGGCATTCTTTCTTTAATTGTTGGCAAGATTGGCATGCAATGAAACTAGTATTTGTGCCATGCATTGTTACATGGTTCATCTGGATGTGCAGGAATCAAGCAAAGTATGATGGAAAACCCCCTTTAGTTCAGACTATGACCACTAATTGTTTTTCATACTTCCATAAGCTTGTCCAACACCATAAGGTCACTAATTTTTGCAAAGATTGGAGACCAGTGTCAGCTCTTCAAGGCAGGGCCTTAATACTCATTTTGTGGACTTCTCCCCCCACTTCTTGGCTGAAAGTCAATACAGATGGAAGTTTCGGCCGGGGGGATGCTGGTTTTGGTGACATTTTTAAAAATCATCAGGGGCAGTGTGTGCTGTACTTCTGCTCACCTGCAGTAGCCTTGGATGTTTTAGAAGCTAAGTTCATTGCCATTTATTGGGCATTATACATTGCCCATAGCTGCAAGTTTGGGAAACTCTTAGTGGAATATGATTCTATGACATGCATCAGAATATTACAGGGCCTGGATAAGCCACCATGACATGTCAGTAGGTGGCTCAACAGAATGGCTGTGTGGTACAACTCTTCTCTGATCAGATTTTTGCACACTCCAAGGAAGGGAAATGGTCCTGTCCACTGGCTAGCCTCTGCTGGGTATCACAGTGAGTCCATAGTTTTGGGTTCTATCCCTCCACCTCAATTAGCTTTATTGTTACATGGGGATAGACTTTCTCTTCTTCATCTTCAAGTTTTGTAATGTTATCTTGTTACATGGGGACAAAATCTCTCTTCCTCATCTCCAAGTTTGGTAATGTTTTTTTGATGATATTTAATATATTCCTTGCCTGATTGGCATATATATATATATATATATATATATATATATATATATATATATATATATATATATATATATATATATATATATATATAGAAGCACAAGAACCATACCTTCTAGTTATATTAAATATGACCATGATTTTATTTGCTAACTTGGGCCAATTTTTTGCGGAGAATAAATTATGATTTTTTTTTATTGTATGTATGTACAATAAGAATATATATTAAGTAAAACAAAAAATTAAAAAAAGAATTATTTAAATTTCTTTATGATTTATTAATCTAAAAAAAACCTTGAGCTTAAGTTTTTGTTTTTCTATTTTTTATAAAATAATCCCATTGTTTGAAATATGACCATAGTGAGTAATGTTGTAATCGAGCCTGAGCATGCCATGATTTAAACTTGCCTTTGTCAAATCATAATTTTTTTATGTTCAGTTCAAATTTGAGACAAGCTTCAAAACTGTGTTTATAACTGGCTTACTTGGATTATTTATGTTTATTAAAATGCTAAAAGTTTAATGAGTACTTTATTTTTCATATACAATTAACATTTGAATTGTACATGATTTTTCATATAAAACAGGTAAATAAGTTAAATATGTAAATAAACATTTGATTTTTTTATATGAAGTTATTAACAAACTGTCTTACAAATCTTAGAAAATAAGCAATTGAATACATTTTAATTACCATCTAACTAGTTAATATCAAGTAAAAAATATATTATATAATTTATAAGTAAATTTTTTTGTAATCAAATACAACAATAAGTACTAATAAACTAAATAAAACATTTAACTAGAAATCTTTGATATTAAGGGTATGTTGATATTAATTTATAATTTGTTACTGTTAAAAAGATTATTAAATAAGTTCTACTTAAACAATTTTGTTTAAATAATATATCATATAAATATAAATCATTTAACAAGTTACATGTCGAACAACAAATGATTCTTTTCATTAACAATAGAAAACATATTGTACTTTGTTCAAATTTGGCTAATTTAAGCTCCGAAATAAAAAAAAATTTGTTCAAATTTATTTATTTATTAATTTAACTAAACATGATTGAGTATTTATCAAGCTAAGTTTATGTTGGTTATCAAGTGCATAGGATCATTTACAGCCCTAGTAGTGAGTGGACATGTGGGCAACTATGATGTAATAATGTTGGATTGTGATGATGACATTCATGGCGGCGCGATCAAGTGGCCAGTGATTGCGAGGGAGATCATTGATGACCAATTATATCAAGAACATTAGTGGTAGTTGGGGAAGATGATCATATTTATTTTAAATCCCCAATTTGGCAATTGAGTGGTGTGGCCATTGATTGCAAGGGAGATATTTGATGGCCAATTAAATGAAGAATAATGGTGGTAGTTGAACAAATAAAGGAGAGCAAAATCTTTGAATGGAATCCACCAAACGGACAACTCAGGCCATTTTTTCTTAAATGTCACAATGAACTCTTTTTATGAATTATGTTTATTTATTTATTTAATTTGTATATATATACAATGATTCTATAGAAATTTATGAATGAAAAAATTAGGTAAAGGATTGGATTGATATTAAATTTGTTCAATGAAGATTAGACAAAGAGCCCAAAATTTGCAAGCTGATTTGAGGCGAGCTATATAATATTTTCACTTGTAGATTTGATTATACTAAAAACAATACAATATATATTTTTGATTTAAGAGATCATCTTAAAATTTCGAAAAACACATTTAGGATAGTTTATTTTGCTAAAAATCAATATGAAGTAAAAGGAAGGGGAGGATTTCAAAATTTAACTATTTTGTATGATGAAAAGAGAATGCAAAATTAATTTTTACTTTGATTAATTTTACTTTAAGAAGCACAAACTTGTAATAATTATTGATCTCTACGTGTAATGTTAGAAGGCAATGTCACAAACAAAATTAGGGGGAAAATAATGTCTAAGATAATGAAAGGTAAATCATATCATGTAAACCCAAAATACATCAGCATGAATCCTGAAAAGATCCTATGGACTGAAAAATTAAGTAAAATTGGCCCACACGAGGTCAAGGCCACATCAACATGAGCCCACGTGAAATATTGATTAGCCATACCCCCAAAAAATATGTACAAAATTTGTCGAACGAAAGCTCCTCAAGACAAAGGTCAGGATGTACCCAACAAATGAAAGGGATCTGCCAAACTTTCAAAAATCACACCACGGTTCATCTTAGAGAAAGCCTCGAGACTCACAAAGACTTCTCAGGTGCTCAACTCGACAACCACACAAATCACCCTAGTGGCTTTCCTGTTAAAGAGGTGTGGCTACTACTGATATTACAGTAACATGCCATCTTCCCAACAGTCTAGTCTTATATTGGCAACCAAAATCCCCCTTAAGGGGCTAACAATTAATAGTCGAGCCAAAGAAGCCAGTCAAATGAAGTTCGGGAACCCAGGGACCCTCAACATACTGACTTTACCAATCCAACTGAATGTCTCGGCCATTCAATTGAAAGTCCTTGGCCATGCTTTCCAAAAATCCTCCTCAAACCATCTGGAGGTCCTTAGCAAACCATCCGGAGGTCCTCAGCCAGACCTACCAAAGGTCCTCAACTAGGCCGACCGAAGTTCCTAGTTAGGTGGACTGAAGGTCCTCAACCAAGCCAACCGAAGGAACCAAACTAAACAGACTATTTGCCTTGACTCAGCTAAGTTAACCAGATGAACCTGGCAAATCCAAGGGCGATCCTAGTTGATCGAATGATATGAAAGTCGATCAAATCACTTGAAATTTTATTTATTGACCTGTTTATTTATTTTATCATATATATATATACATACATATATATATATATATGTATATATATATCTGTGTGTGTGTGTGACCAAAATACCTTGTGACTTCCTTATTCAAGTAGGGTTAAGCATGTACATTTTATACCCTCTGAGTCTATAAATAAGCGTTCATTTCCAAAAACAAAGAGTTAATAAACCATTCAAACTAATTAAGTATTTTTTCACCCTATTGTTCTCTCTCTCTCTCTCTCTCTCTCTCTCTCTCTCTCTCTCTCTCTCTCTCTCTCTCTTCCCCACCTTCTATGCTCTATTCCTTGGGTTTGTTTCATAAGGAAGCCTTGAATCAACATCCTAAAAAGTATGACGAGTGTGAAGCATGCCAATGACAAAAGAGGAGCACACCATGGAGAAGAAACTCTTCTAAGAGAAACAAGAAATATGGAATATACTAGGGAGTTTGTTCAGCAATAGATTCAAGAACTAAGAGGCTAGATTTTGGGTGAGATGACACAATTTACTCGAGCAATTCTTAAATTTTACCGAATTTCATTTGACCCAAAATATTCCAATATCTCAATTTGAGCCAATATTTATCAATTTCTTAAAATTCTTTAGGAGCGATTAGGATTCCAAAATAACTATCTAAAAGCACAAATACAACAAACAAACAAACCCACCACAAAGATACATATGGGTGGGTTGCCTCCCATAAAGCGTTTGGTTTAACGTCGTCAACCCGACAAATCATTCAGTTAATCGAGATGACTCAACATTAAAACCTCTTTGAAATCAGGTTGAAACCCATCAAAGTAAGGCTTTAATCGATGCCCATTAACCTTGAAAATCTTTCTAGTATCAGGATCCTCAATATCAACAGCTCCAAAAGAATGAACTTTTACAACTATAAAAGGTCCCAACCATCTAGACTTGAGCTTTCCAGGAAATAATTTCAACCTTGTGTTGTATAACAAAACTTTCTGTCCATATTCAAATTTCTTTTTCAATATCTTCTGATCATGCCACAATTTCATTCTCTCTTTATAGATCCTGTCATTGTGATAAGATGCATTTCTAATTTCTTCCAATTTTTTCAATTGCATAAATCTCTTCTCTCCAGCATTATTCAAACTAAAATTCAACTCTTTTATCGCCTAATATGCTTTATGCTCCAATTCAACCCGTAAATGTCAATTCTTACCAAATACTAGTCTATAATGAGAAATTCCAATATGAGTCTTAAAAGCAGTCCTATAAGCCCATAATGCAGTATCTAATCGAGCAGACCAATCTAATTTGTGATTATCCACAGTTTCCTCCAAAATTCTTTTAATTTCATGATTAGACACTTCTGTTAAACCACTAATCTGGGGATGATAAGCAGTAGAGAATCTATGAATAATATTATGTTTCTCAATCAATCTCTTAATTTGATTATTTCTGAAATGAGATCCACCATCAGTTATAATTATTCTCGGTATTCCATATCTAGGTAAGGCAATAGCTTCAATCCATTTCGAGACATAATCAACTGCAACCAATGTATACAAATTCTCAAATGAATGAGTAAATAATCCCATAAAATCTAATCCCCATACATCAAAAATTTCAAGTTCCAAATTATAGTTTAGAGGCATTTCATTTCTTCTAGAGATATTACCTACTCTCTGACATCGATCACATGATTTAATATATTTGTATATATCCTTAAAAAGTGTAAGCCAATAAAATCCATATTGTAAAATCTTAAAAGAAGTTTTATCAACACCGAAATGACCTCCAAATTCAGAATCATGACATCGTTGAATAAATAAATTAGTTTCTTTTTATGGCACACATCTCCTAATACTCAGATCCTTACACTGTTAATATAGATAGGGTTCATCCCAAAAATAAAATCTTACATCATATTTAAACTTCTTTTGTTGTTGCCTTCTTAAATCAGGTAGTACAATGTCACTCACAATATAATTCACAATATCAGCATACCAAGACAAATTTCTTCCCATGATAGTATAAAGTTATTCATCAGGGAAAGTTTATGTAACTTCTTTCTCAAATTCAGATAATTTATCATATTCTAATCTCGAAAAATGCTCAGTTATTTGATTATCAGATCCCTTCCTATCAACTATCATAAAATCAAATTCTTGCAGAAGAAGTATCCATCTAATCAATCTAGGTTTGGCATCCTCCTTTTGCATTAAATATTTGATAGTTGAATGGTCTGTATGCACAATACTTTTAGCTCCAATTAAATAAGGTCTAAACTTTTCAAAAGCAAATACTATAGCAATAACTCTCTTTAAGTAGTGGTACAATTAATTTGAGCATTATTAAGAGTTTTACTAGCATAATAAATGACTTTGAAAGCTTTATCATGCCTCTGCCCCAACACTACTCTGATCGCATAATCACTAGCATCACACATAAGTTAAAATGTTTCTCCCAATCAGGTGAAACAATTATAGGTGTAGTGATTAATTTCTCTATCAATAATTTAAAAGCACTCAAACATTCATCATTAAAATCAAATTTTCTATCATTTTCTAGAAGTCGGCAAAAAGGTTTAGTAATTTGAGAAAGCTCTTTAATATATCGCCTATAAAATCCAACGTGTCCTAAGAAACTCCTCACCTCTCTCACGGTAGTGGGTGGTGGCAATCTCTCAATCACTCTAATTTTAGCAGGGTCGACCTCCATACCATATTCAGAAATTTTATGCCCAAGCACAATGCCTACTGCAACCATAAATTGACATTTCTCCCAATTCAGAATAAAATTTGTTTTCTCGCAAAGCTCCAAAACTTTTGCTAAGTTTTCCAAACAGATTTCAAATGAAGTCCCGAATAAAAACTTTTATTCCATTATCTATCATACTACTGAAGATAGTCATCATACATCTTTGAAACATTGCAGGTGCATTACACAGTCCAAAAGGCAATCTTCGAAAAGCAAAGGTTCCGTAAGGGCTAGTAAATGTTATTTTTTCTTGATCCTAAGGAGCAATAGGCATTTGATAATAACCAGTATATCCATCCAGAAAGCAGTAGTACTTGTGTCCAACAAGTCTATCCAGCATTTGATCGAGAAAAGGAAGAGGAAAGTGATCTTTTCGGGTGGAGGCATTTAATTTCCTATAATCAATACAAATTCTCCATCCATTAATTTGTCTAACGAGTATAATTTCATTACATTCATTCACTTCAACAGTCACTCCTCCCTTTTTTGGTACACAATGTATTGGACTCACCCAAACACTATCTGAAATAGGATAAATAATTCCAGCATCCAGCCATTTTAAAATCTCCTTCATAACTACTTCTTTCGTTATTGGATTCAATCTCCTCTGCGGATCAACTTTCGGTTTATGTTCTTTATCTAATAAAATCATGTGCATGCAAATCGAAGGATTAATTTCTTTAATATCCGCTAAAGTTTATCCAAAATTCTTTTTGTATCTTTTTAAAATTTTCAACAATTTTTATTCTTGATATTCGTTTAACTCCGAAGATACAATAACTGGTAGGGTAGATGATTCTCCTAAAACATATACTTTAAATGATTAGGGAGAATTTTCATCTCAAGTTCAGGAGATTTTATTATAGATGGAATTAAGCTTTTATCTCCACCTTCCATAGTGTCTAATACTTCAAATCTCTCATGAACATACTCCAAATCTTCATTCTTCTTATTATTTGAATTTTCTTCATCTTCAATTCCTTCTTCAAACATATTTTCATACTCCGCTTCTTTTTCAAATATATTTTCAAAATGATCATTTCTCAAATCTTCACAGACCTCCATCCTAAAACATTTATTATCTTTTTCTATTGAGAGATACTTCATAGATTTCAAAATATTAAAGGCCACCTCTTGATCATTAACTCTCATAGTTAATTCTCCTTTTTGAACATCAATCACTACTCTCCCAGTAGCAAGGAATGGTATTCTCAAAATGATTGGAAGTTCTTTATCTTCCTTCATATCAAGTACAATAAAATCCACAGGAAAGATAAATTTATCCACTTTCACTAACACATCTTCCACCACTCCTTTAGGATAAGTAATGGAATGATCGACCAACTGAAGAGTCACAGATGTTGGAGAAATTTCTCCTATTCCCAACCTTTTGAAAGTTGATGAAGGCATAAGATTAATACTAGCTCCCAGATCACAAAAGGCTCTTCCAAAAAAAATTTCACCTAAATCACACGGGATAGTGAAACTACCAGGATATTTAAGTTTTTATGGAAGCTTCTTTTGAATAATTGTACTACACTGTCTGCTAAGTGAAACAGCTTCATGATCTGTGAACTTTCTTTTCTTTTTAAGAATATCCTTCATAAACTTGGCATAGTCAGACATTTGTTCTAATGCTTCAACAAAAGGAATATTTATAGTTAATTTCTTAAGGATCTCCAAAAATTTTCCAAATCTGGTATCCTTGTTTTGTTGCTTCAATCTTTGAGGAAATGGAGGTGGTGGTTTTTCAATAGTAATCTTCATTGGTTCAAGAGGATATTCCATGTCTGGATAAATCTTGTTTGAACCTTTTTCAATATTCACCTTCTCCTTTTCAATTTCAACCTTTTCTTGTACTCTTGTCTCCAATTCCTTTCCACTCCTTAATTAAATAGCCTTAAGTTGTTTCTTGTTTTGATCTTTTGGATTGATCTTAACATTACTTGGAAGTGTTCCAGAAGGTCTATTATTAAGTGCAGTGAAAAATATGCCCCAATTGATTTTCAATATTTTTATCGCAACACCTTGAGCTTGTAATTGATTTTCCATATTTAGAATCATTTCTTCAGTAAACAACTTCTTATTATTAAATTATGGGTTACTATTAAATCCATGAGGATAAGAGAGTCTAAAATTGGTATTTCCTTGATTGTTCAAATTTCCAACTGGATTTATAAAATTGTTCCCCCAATGTGGGTTAAAATTGGCATTACTATTATTCTAGTTGAAATTTGGGTGATTCTTCCAACCAGGATTATAATAATTCAAATAAAGATTATTAGGTCTATTAATAGCACTTAAAGTCTCCTAAGGTGTTTGAGATTCTGTTATCTGTCCAAATGAATTTTCCTCTAACACTTGGGGTGGTTGAGAATAATTCATTCCATACTGATCTATTTTCTTAGAAAGGGCTGCAATTTGAGAAACTATCATAGTCATCATATCTGAATTATGAACACTTGCTAATTTCTTAGGATTTACCCATTTATAAGGCCATTAAAAATTATTAGTAGCCATTACTTCAATTAATGTGTATGCTTCATCAAAAAGTTTTGACATTAACGAAACACCAGCAGCAGCATCTATAATAGATCTCAATGATTCCACTAATCCATTGTAAAATGTTTGAATTATTAACCAGTCTGGTAAAGAATGATGTGGGTACTTCTTAAGAAGATCTTTAAATCTTTCCCAAGCTTCATATATTGATTCCCCTTCAAACTAACCAAAAGATGTGATATCATTTCTTAGCTTAGCAGTCTTTGATAAAGAGAAATATTTTGATAGAAACTTTTGAGAAAGTTCTCCACAAGTTCTAATATATCCAGGTGCTAACGAATTTAACCACGTCTTAGCTTTATCCCTTAATGAAAAAGGAAAAAAGTCTAAGTCTGACAGCATCACTCGACACTCCATCATATTTAAAAGTAGCACTCAGTTCTAGAAAACTAGTGAGAGGTAAATTTGGATCCTCATTGGGTTGTCCTCCAAATTGATTATTTTGTACCATTTGGATAATAGCAGGTTTAAGCTCAAATGAATTAGCAGCAACATCAGGATTTTGAATAGTCACATGAATTTCATCTGTTGTTGGGTTAGCATAATCTCTTAAAGGTCTTGGCAAATTTCCAATATCATTTCTCTGATTATCTTGATTATACACCATTTCGCAAGGATTCTCAGTTTATTTTTTTTTTGTTTTCTAAATTTTCTAACAGTATGCTCTAACTCCAAATCTTAAGGTACTAAACCTATAGATCCACTACTAAGCATATAAAATCACAAAAATACTCTAAAAAATAAACAAACACACAATTACATACTACAAAGTAAAGGTTTTTAGTTACTATATTATCAATAAATACTGCTTATACCCTCCCCGGCAACGGCGCCAAAAACTTGATGCGGACTTTATATATTGGAAGAACTTATGAACCCAAATTTATATATTTATAAGGATTTTGTAAAGTCCAAACTTCAACGCAAGTATACATATTGTATCAAGTAATACAAGGCTCTAATGGAGTCATGGTTATCGATCCCACAGGGAAACGTTCCTTACAATAAATAGTGTATTACTGAAATCCAATACTCAAATCATAATTAAAGTTTAAGTTTACTTCTACTAATAAGATGCAAAAAATAGTAACAATTAAGTTAACTACAATTACTTCTAATATCTTTAAAATAGAATTAACTAACACACAAACTAAGCTTGTATTTGAAGGTTTTGATATATATAAAAAGTATCTTTCCTCTTGCAACGAGTATATGATGTGTGAATAATGTAGAATGATTCTTTATTATATTGTGTCAAATAGGAGCATAAATGTTTCTATAGCCTCAAAAGAGTACCCCCTCTTCCAAGCATGAAAAGAACATTGACATATCCTAAGTTCAGTCACTAAATATAAGGCTAGGCTGGGAGGATACCGGCTGTCACTACGGAGCTCCCACTCACCCTTCACCTGAAGGCTAACCTTCGACTTTAGTTACTAATCTTAGGACCAAATTGGGGATCTCGGCTGTCGCCTGAAACCTCCAATTTAAAGTCCATCAAAACACATTTCCCTATTTATTTGCACTCAATTCCCATGTACTACGCAATTCATCCATGGAAATTGAATGGATTCTTTATTATTGTTGTAGGACACTAAATCCTTTCAGAGTTAATGTTTAACAATAGATTTTAACAATTCAATTGACCAGATCAAAAAGTAAATTAAGGTCAAAATGAAAAACCATCACAATTTCTTCAATACGTTAAAAGCACTTCAAATCCACATCATCAAATCATCACATCTCTATGCAAGAAGAAAGACAAAAGGAGACTGCTTAGAATTCAAAGAGAAGACACAATAAAACATGGATTTTATATATATAAGAAAATTCATACAAACCACAAAAGCAAATACAACTTATCTCTTTCTCTTCCCTAAGCAAATCCCTCAAAGTTCCTTTGAATCATTTTCTCTCTTCTTTGCAACACTTAATTCCCTCTTTAGAATGGAAAGGAAGAAGCAATCTCTCACTTTACTCCTTCTCCTTCACTCCTTAGAGAAGAATCCCTCTCAAATTCTCACTTCTACACTCTTCTCTTACAAACCCTAACACTCAACACAATCGCACACACTAGAACTCTCACTTTCTCTTTCCTAGAACCTCTCCAATCCTCTCTATTTTTGTCTAAAAACAGTTACATATATGTTAGAAACGAAATCCTAAGAGTTTCCTTAAGCATCCCTTCAAAAAGTCACCAAAACTCTTCAAATTTGAATTGCACCAACACTGGCGGCACCTGATAGGGCGCCGACGACACTCTATCGCCCGATTATTTTCTGGAGCTCTCGAGAAAATGGTGCCGGTGGAGCCCATTCTGGCTCCGGTGGCGCCAGAATCTGTTTTTCTCCATTTTTGCTCCTTTTCGCTCCAAATTTATTCCTTTTTGTTTCTTTTCGTTCCAATCACCTAAAATCACATACCTGCAACAAATCATGAAAAATATCTTTCTTTAAAGTACAATATCATCAAAAATGGGTAAAATTATATAGCTAAAATAGTATATATTTTTGGTGCATCAATATCTTAGAAGACTACTGACGGAACCCACTCCCCTCTAGAAACTCAAAAATGCTTCTTTGCTTCACTTATAGTTTCATATAATTAAGACTAACCTTAAACACTTAGTAGGATGAGGTTAAGCATAAGGAAGCATAAGAGGAGTCCCCTATAGGATGGCTAAGCCATAGGACTAACCTTGGGTGGTCTTGACTTGGTTGAGCTAGCTCACACACTCACTCATACACTCACTACCCTAGACCCCAAATCAATCTTCCCCAAGATTGATCCCTTACTCTTTTGGAAACTCAAGTGGGAGCTTCCCCCAAGCTCTTAACCCTAGGCTTGTGATTGGCTAGGATCAACACATGGAGGATCTAAAATGGAATTTCACTTGGTCGATGGCTCAAATAGGTGGGTATCACCATTGAAATCCTCAATTAAGCCCAATTTTACCAAATTCTAATTTTTCACCCTTTACCCCTAAGCTCCACCAAATTACCAAATTGTCCCCAAACCCGAATTTCAACCAAAGTTTCTAAAACTACCTAAATTCCCAAATTCTCTCCAAAAAACATTTCAAAATGTTCCCCACCACCCAAATTGACAAAAAAACTCCAAATTGACCAAAATTCCCAAATATTCCTAAAATTAGCCAAAATGACCAAAATACCCCTCATGACCCAAAAAATCCAAAAATTCCCAAAATCATCCCAAATGTCCCCAAAATCTATTTGAACCACTTCATTCTACCCAATTTGACAAAGTTGACTCATTTGACCAAAATCCCCAAATTGCCCCTAAAGGCCCAAAAAATCTAAATCACCCCTAATGTCCACCCAGTTGACCCCAATTTCACCTAATTTCAATTCTAAACCAAAATTTATAATATCCAATCTCAAAATAAACCAAATACAAGCATAATTTGACCCAATTTTTAAAACCAATTTCAACCCAAATAAAAAGTCCCAATTTTGACGACATGATCGAATTCCCCCAAATTGAACCCTATATTATATTGCACAATATCCTTATGTAGAAGCCTAAAGATGAGATGAGGATTTTTGTCACACTCGGCAGTCAACTTTGAAGTCTTATAGATTATGTTATTTATGACTAAGGAATGTTTAGTTTTTGAAGATCTTGTTTCCTCTCTTAAAGTTATACTTCTCTTGCATCCTCGTCATGCTGCCCACGAGGTTTTCTCCAAGCTCCTTGCTGATGATAACACAAATTTCTTTATTGTAGTAGCTCCAGGATTTATGGTTTTATGTCTTATGTTTTGATTTTGATTATTATGGCATCAGTAAACCTTATTAAAGGGCATGTTTTTATGTGTTTTAGTAATCCATACTAGATAAATAGAAAATTATTTTTATCCTAAAGGTCTGGAAAATAAATAAAATGTACATGAGTAAAGCATGATGTTGAATGCAATAAGAAAAGAAACAAACTAAAGCATTGCGTACATGGGCATCTATTATTGCTGCAAAAAGGGTCAGTACAACAAGAATAACATAATAAAGTGCAAGAAATTTAAAAAAGTTTAGGAAATTCAAGCAAAGCATAAGAAAATCTGGTACGAGAAAGCTTAGATAAATCTTAAGAAGAACACGAACTGATTAAAAAAACCCATTATCACATATGAAAGACCAGTCTAAATGTACGACTTTAGTAAAGGTGAGGACTCAGAACTTAATTGTGTGCTATATAATTCCAACTTTGGATAAAAGCTACCAACTTGCCATCCGAAGATAGCAATCCCTAATCTCGGTCCATGTGATTAACCCATGGACCCTTATAGGTTTCCTACATAATGATTTAATATGTCATGCATGTAGAATTTACTATTGCAAGAAAATGTAATCATGTGACAAAAAAAAAATTTTGTTTTCTTGTATCATAAATATATATATTTTTTATAAAGTAGTATAGTCCACAAGCTAATTACTCATATCAGAAAAGGACTATCGGCAACCTAAGAGTGTAAGGGGAAACTCCCACCAATCATTGGTCCTATCCCCTTTCCCCAAGGATCCTTGAGGTAAGAGATATTATTACAAATCACACTCTTAGCATACTTAAACAATGTCATCATCGCTCTCGCCACCTAGCCTCCTGACTAACACAAGTCTGATGATCCATATGTAGCATTAACAAATGTCTCATGTCGCTCAGAAAGATTTGAATAACTTTTCAAGACTCAAACTCTCGAGCTTGGGGTATTAATGTAGGATAAGTAGTGTAAGGTATTTTATTTGGAAGGGTGAAATATTGGGTTTTGAGTCATATCTTGGTAGGTCTTTATGGATTTTATCTTTGTTTTGGTATTTAATTGTTGTTTATGTTTTTAGGATAACTTTATTTAATAAATTATAATAAGTCCAAGTATACTTAAAAGTGTCTAAAAATCTTTCAAACGAGTTCGGGGAATGACCATAAACAACTTTAGGAGTTTCAAGATCATTTTTATTTCACCTAACTTTATTATATCGTTGAATTAATCATCCTTGGTTTTAGTTGCAATGCTTTAACTTGTGCTCAATGAATCTCAATATTCTAATCATTCCATGAGTGGGGTAACTAGCCATTCATTTGATGTTAAGTTTGGGAACTATGTGGGTAGGCACCCTTAAGTGCAAATTAAGTTATTAAGATATTATTGCTCTTTCACTTGGAGTTGAGCTTATAGTATTTTAAATTTGTTTACGATTGCTTTTATTTTCTTTTCTAAATCGCATTAAATAATTATAGATCAATCCTAATTCACTACTATGCTCTTAAGCCTTTTATTTGTAAACTTATAATTTTGAAAAGTCCTCAATGCAATATGTTGAATTCTTATTAAGGAGATTGTATTATTACTTAAGCAATTATTTGAAGCATCAAATTAGTGAATTGTTATCTTCCTAACTTATGCCCCTCACATATGAATCATCCAAATTTAATTATCTTCCAAACATTAACATTTGAATATATACAATTTTATCCTTTTGTAGAAGATAGTGCAAATTGGTTTTTACCCTTTAACCCTTTGTGGTTCAGTCATCTCAGAGGGTTAATAATCATAAATATTGCCCTTTCATCATCTGGTTTAACCTAAATTTTAATTACTGTATTGAATTCTAAAATTACCATTTTGCGTTTTGGGCTTTCTACTTCATAAATTTTTCAATTTAAATCAAATGACTTTAAAACTTTGTTGTTGCCCTACACATCGTTCAATTAACACATCGTTCAATTAACACATCATAGGAGGAATTCTATTTTTCTGGTTTTTATTTAATTCTTAATAGTTATTTCTGTTCAAGAATAGGAATTTTTAAAAGATAATTAATTTAACTAACTAAGGTATACTTTCTGACTTTAGGAAAATTATTGGAGGTTTACCTAGGTCAGAAGACATCGTGGAAAGATTTTTGTGAATTTTTGAGTTATTTTTTAATTTTTAAAATTTTTATTTATTTTAATCTAAAAATAAATAAATAATATATTTTTAGATCAAAAATTCATTTTTTTCAGTTTTTCATAAGTCTCTCTATCCTCAAGGAACTTGAAGAAGTAAATTATATATATATTTTTTTGAGATTTTCCTAAATTTTTTATTATTTTTAAATTCGAAAAACGCCAAAAAAACTAACTTTTTATTTTAACTTCAGTTTTATCTTTTCTTGGTTTTTATGATCTCAAGGAACACTCCAAACTAATTTTTATAATTTTATAATTTTTATTTTATTTTTATGATTATTTAAAGTCAAAAATTCCATTTTACTTAGAAAATAGATTTTTGCTTTTAAAAATAATTTTTCAGAATTTCAGATTTTTTAGAGACCTTGCAAGACTATTTTCTTCATTTTAGGATAATTTGATTATTTTTTAATTATTTTGTATTTTTTTTATTTTTAATAATTTTTATTAATTTTAAAATAGAAAAATACATTTTAATTTTTTATATTGATTTTTTATTTTTCCTAGGGTCCTCTAACCATAGTGAACCTACTAAACTTAATATAATTTTTTTAAAATTTTTTTTTTTGTAACTTTTTTATTTAAAATAATGCTAATGATCCTAGAAAATTGAAGCTTTGGTCATAAAGATGTTCTTTGATCTTGAAAAAATCAGAGAAGTTTCCCCATGTCATTAAGAATAATCTCTAAAAATTTCATATAATATGCATAAATATTTAATTAATTATTCTTTAATTACTCTCTAGAGTATCTAGTTAATTTAAAATAAAAAACATAGCAAATATTTGTTATTTGTGTTTAATAATTTTTTCTCTGTTCACTGAGTATAGGGGTATTTTTATTTTATTTTTATGAATTTTTTACACCAAGATATGAATTTTGAAAATTTCTAAAATTATTTAAATCCAAAATAACCTATTTTTCTACTTATCCACGTCATCCTCAGTATTTCCAAACTCACACTTAGTGCACTACGGTTAGCTGACCTTTCCATGCAAGTTGTTGGCTTGACATGCTGTTCACGCTTCACCCTCCCGTCCGACGCCATCTCGATTGTTCGTTCAATATACATGAAAATGGATGGCATCTGTTCTTCATCCCAAACGGGTCCTAACCCGAGAACCATTCATTTTCAAAACCTAAAATCTCGCTCGATACTCAACTAAATTAAGTATAGTTTGCTCCTACACATTCACTTTCATCCGAGTGAGACTAACACATCTATATGACTAGTTAAGCATGGAATGTAAACGTTCTTCACAAAAGAACAATCTGAGCACAAAGTTAATGATTTTGAATTATAGCTTTGCCTAAGAGGTATGGCCTCGATTGGTTGGTTGGAGATGATCTCCTTGATTACATGAACCTCCTTTAAGTGTCACTTTAAGCTTTGATGAGACGTATGTATGATCTCTTTCAAAAGGTGGCTCAGCCTTGTTCAAAGTCTATGCTAGAGGGCTCGAGAAGGGCTATTTTTTTAGTGAGAAGTGTACTTAAGCTTTTGTGAAGCTTAGAAGTGGATTAATTTCAAGTTTGATGGACATTGTGGTATGGCCATGAAATGCCCAAGATTTTGAGCTTATATTAGGGGATGGCAGTGAAAGTATAGGCTAGAAGTGAGTTGAGGTGAATTAGGAAGAGTGCAATTGAGTTTTGGAGTGATTTTGGCAGAGTTTTCTTAGGTTTTGTGCATCATCCTCCTTTGGATGAGAGGTGGTGTCTAGACAAGGAAGGAGGGCTCAATTGGCCAGGCCAGTGGGTGCAAAGGATTGCTTAGGTGGAGAGAAGAAGAGGGTTTTTGGCCACTTTGAGTGTGCCACCTTGGATGGACTCAATTTGGAGTTTAAGCCTTGGTGACTCCCCTTAGGTTTGGATTTTCTGGTAGCAAGGATGGCTTGCTAGCAAGGGAAGGGTCACCATCTAGTTCAGAGAGTTCAAGACTAGAGATTGGTGAAGTCAATTGGAGTTTGCCATGTGTAAGGTGGTTAATTAAAATGGAAAGGGGTTTAGGCTAGGTTGGGTTTAACTTTGGCTTAGGCTCACCAAAGTGGTTTGGATCACTCCCAAGGTGGTCAGGGCTGATGAGAAGGATATCTTGATCAGCGGGGTGAAGTCCCAATCAAGATTATTTAGATTAAAGTTGGCCTTGGTGAAGCATGGTAAGGGTTAATTACTTCCTAAGGTTTCATTAAAGGGCTCTCTTCTTTTGCAACTTTGAGTATTGTGACAAGGGAATGACTCAATTGGTGGTCATGTGGCTTGGAGCTGGCTTCATGGCTTGCCTTTGGCTTGGCAATGTTACATGGAAAAGGATTTTGAAATTTTTTTGCCAATTTTGATGGTTTTTCCATGAGGCTAAATATGGATGATTTTAATTATGTATACCATGGTGTAAGGTTTAAGTTAGTTGAATGGATTTTGAGAAGAATTTGTCATGTGGTCATAATCTTGGGCATTTTAAGAATGAGTTAGAATTTGGGCTTTTAAAATGAAAGGATGATAGACTTGAAAAATTTTTTAAGGTCGGTCTTTAAAAATGGGCTTTTAATTTATGAATGGTGAGCTTGGTGAAGATGTGTCTTGAAAGGAAATTTATTTTTGGGCTTGTGTTTAAGTTTGAGTAAATTTACTTTGGAATGGTCCTGGTGGAATTTGGGGCAAATTAAAATATTTGGTGAAAATTGGGTTACATTGAAAATTTTTTTTGAACATTAAGGTCAAATTGGTTAATCTTAAGAATTTTGGAGTATTTAAGGTCAATTGGATAATGTAGAGGAATTTAAAAATAATATTTGGATGAAAAATGGATATTATGGGCCTTAGAGGACTTTTGGTATTTTTTGGGAAAATTGATCAATTTTAGTAAATTTCAGTGAATTTGGGCAATTTGAGTAATTTGAAGTGGTTTAAAATGATTCTTGGAGAAAATTTGAGAGTTTGAGTAATTTTGAAAATTTTATGGTTTCAAGTGTATTTTGGTCATTTTGGTGAAATTAAGGGACTTGGGTAACTTGGAAGGGCTTACAAGTGATTTTGGTGAATTTTGGGTGAGTTGGATGATGGGATTATGCAAGCCATGGAAAGCCTTCATGAATTCACATGAACCATAGGAGAACTTATTTTGGACCTCCCATGTGTTGGTTCTAGCCATACTAACCAATGGTTAAGGGCTTAGGACCACCCTCTTGATTTTCTGAAAGGAATTATGAGGTAAGTCAAGTGTAAGTGATTTTAGGGTTTGATCCGTGTGTGAGTTTGGTGAGCATAGGTGTTAGTGTGTGATCAATACCAAGCCACCTAGGGTTTCTTTAAGTTCATCATGATCTTATAGGAACTCACACTTGGGTCTTCACATATTAGTCTTAGCCATCTTAGCCAAACATTAAGGGCTTGGGACCACCTATGTGGGAATTCATAAGAAGAGCCAAGAAGTGTCTAGAATTTCTATATGAGAGGTTTCCATCAATAGTTCTTTAGGATAGTCAACAGGAGATTCATATGCCTAGATCTTAGGCTTCTAAGAAAGAAGGATCGGACCTCATAAAAAATTAGGTCAACACAGACCATGTTGGCATTCTCTCGACTTTTGCGTTTTTAAGAGGAAAGAATTCCTTACTACACTTTAGGTTGAAGTCAATTGAAGGCTCTTCGGCATTTACAGTATTATTCTTCATCACCATGTGGGTACGTCGCCAATTATTACATTAATTTCATCGAACCTGACTCCAAACCTAATTGATGATCCTTGGTAGCGAGCATTCTTGTTTGTAGGTAAGTCTAACCCTTTGAAAATGAGAAAATCAGCTTAGGGGACATTTTTCTATCGTTCAAGAAATTTCAAGCATTAGTGTATTTTTATGTTCTATCTTCATTGTAATAATTTCATTAAAATTACAAAAATTAGCGAACTTGTCTTTCGAACTAGATGTTTCTTTTAAAACTTATCCAAGTAAATTTTTTTAGATTTTGATTTTGTTATTAATTTAAAATTTGAGTCTGTATTGTATCAAATTTGAAGTTTTGTTTTGTCTCAGATTTGGTGTTTTGTTTTTGTTTGAATTTTGCTACTTTATGTTGGCAAGAAAATTTTAGGAGTAAAACTTTAGATGAAATAGTTAAAAACTAGTCAAACTTAGAAGATGGATAAAATGAATGTGAAATATAGAACTTAATCCAAAAATTGAAGTGGGTCAATTTCACATCAAACTCACTTTGATCAATTTCGCTCATCACTCGTAACATACCACCCTATTTAGGGTCCCACAACTTTATATTTAGAGACTCTAGAACCCCACTGTTTATGGGTGATTAAGCAGACAACTCTAAATTCGAGGAGTTAGCTAAGTATACCTGCTCAAGAAAGAAATGAGCTTAGTATATCGGTGGAAGAATAATAGTCACGACCTGCTAGAGACATAGGCACACTAGCGAGCATGAAGACAAAATCATTTGATCAAAGATATAGAGAAAAATTAGTCCCCAGCAGAGTCGCTAGAATAAATCTGTTAGTTTTTTTAATATTAATTTATATATAATTTTAATTTGAAAAAAAACAAATTTTTAATTTTGAAAAATATGACCGAACAACTCTCATATATTCAATAATTTAAATAATCGAGTCTGATATTACAAGTAAAGCTTCATCTTAAAAGATGAGAAAATCACTCGATAATAGTCTCAATTATTTAAACTAAAAACTTTATGATATTTATTTTTCCTATGAAATTTCGAACAAATCATTCCCCTACGTAATTTGAAGAGTAGAAAGGGTTTAGATTATCTGGGTTACTAATTCTCCTATAGGTGCAATCCTCTATAGTTAATTACATCTTAAACGATCAAAATCATATAAAAAAATACTTGATTAAGAGCGAGGTTTTGTCTTCAAAAAATTAAAGTTTAATTTTCACAATTATAGGAAAATCAACTGGGAAAGGCTTAAAGCGGAACAGTTGTTTCTGGAATCTAAAGGCGCGAAAAATAGGGGATGTCATAGAAATTAACAAGACCTCAGAGACTTTCTAAACTATCTTATGGTTTGACTTTACATTTTGGAAGTGATGTTTTAATGTTTTATTTTTGCAATTTATTTAAAATTTAGGGCTTACATTTTATATAGAATATAATCATGCAAATAGCTTAAGAAGATGGTAGGATTAAGGTTGTACTGAACAATGAACTCAAGATCCTAAAAGAGTTAGGGCTTATATTGTAATGCATACAATCATGCGAAGGCCTAAAAGCTAACATGAGGATTACATTGTGCTAGATGAACGACCACGAAATCCTAAACATTTATTTTGATTAGGAGTGTTAAAAGTTTAGTAGCAGTTCATCCTTCGCTTCGAGTTTTGTCTTCCCTTGATCGCCTTCAAGGTTAATGGTGGCTCGATCGCATTGTCACCTTCTAAGAGGAAGAGGGAAACCATGTCTCATAAGGCCTATCCTAGGTTCTAGTTATTGTTTGTTGTGATTCTATAAAGTGTATTTTGAGTGATTGATTATTGTTATTAAGGTGATTAGAATGAGGGATTTTATTTTATATTAAGCGATGTCGGTCAAGATCCTATAGTTTCGTCAGTCCAACACGCATTGTTGGTTTGGAATTTACATTGTCTAAAGAAGTTGTTAGACTTGTTTAGACCGGAGAACTTTTGTTAGTAGCTATGAGTCACCTCATCACAACAAATCCTCGTAAATCCAATGAGTGAATTATTATTATTATTTTGTTATTTTTTTATTATTACTATTATTATGTCACACACACACACACACACACACACACACACACACACACACACACACACACATATATATATATATATATATATATATATATATATATATATATATATATATATATATATATATATATATATATATATACATATACATACATACATACATATATCCCCTACATGGAGGCCTGCCTCTGATCTTATCCGGCTTTTCATCGATCTCGAGAGAGAACAAAAAGCGACTAGGATCGCCTGAGAGGTGAATCATCAGTCGTCGGCGTAGACCTAGACGGATCCTCAATTACTGCCGCGCTGCGGCGTGCCGGTTGAGAGTATGTCAACTCCAGCGAGGAAGAGATTGATGAGGGACTTCAAACGATTGCAGCAGGACCCCCTGCAGGCATTAGTGGCGCTCCTCAGGATAGCAATATCATGCTGTGGAATGCTGTCATTTTTGGCCCTGATGACACTCCTTGGGATGGAGGTACGTTTAAACTCACACTGCAGTTTACTGAGGATTATCCAAACAAGCCACCAACGGTTCGATTTGTTTCTCGAATGTTCCATCCAAATATCTATGCAGATAGAAGTATTTGTTTGGATATTTTGCAGAATCAGTGGAGCCCCATATATGCTGTGGCTGCAATTCTTACGTCAATCCAGTCATTGCTCTGTGATCCAAATCCCAACTCCCCTGCCAACTCAGAAGCGGCTCGGATGTTCAGTGAAAACAAGAGGGAGTACAACAGGAGAGTTGGGGAGATTGTGAAGCAAAGCTGGACGGCAGACTGATGGTTCCCTTGCACAAGGGATTTCCAAAATTTATGCTCAACTGAGAACTTTGCTGGGTTTACTACCCATTGAAATGACTAAACCTTGTTAAATGTTTCTATTCAAGAACTACTTCTAGTCTTGCAACTCCTAGTTATGATATGTTTTTGATTGCAAACATATTTTACTAGACAAATCAAAATCTCATCTCTTGAGATGGTTTGTTCAATATATATATATATATATATATATATATATATATATATATATAGACTCATCTTATGCCTTTTTGAGGACATACATCAAGGATTTAGTTTACTAGAGCTTATAAGATCCTGGGGAAAGTGAATGTGGCTCTTATGAACTCAATTATTATTATTTTTAATTATTTGTATTTTTCTTATTTAGAAATCTTAAAAGCTTCTTGAGTGGATTTTGCTGGACTTTGTTGAAGGCTTTTTGAGTGGATTTTGGTGGACTTTAGTGAAGGCTTGTTGAGAGGGTTTTTTTTTGTAAAGTTTGATAAAGGTCTTTTCAGTAGGTTTTGGTGAAATTTGGTGAGATCTTTTAAGTAGAGTTTGGGGAGCTTTCGTAAGAACTTCTGAGTGGGATTTAAGAAAACTTGCGGAGGACCATTTTTTGGTATTTGGTAAAAGATTATTATTATTATTATTATTATTATTATTTGAGGTTTTGTTTACTTCTTTTTATTTTAGAGGATTGCATGTATATGTTTTTAACAATTTTTTTTTTTTCTTCTTTGTTTTCTTCTTTCTTCTCTTTTTTTTTAAGTTATAATAGATTTTTTTTTGCATACATCATATAATCCTTATATATTATCATATATTTTTTCATATATATATTTTCTATATAAAGGTATTTATATTTTTTTCATGTAATATTAAAAGGTTTTAAATTTATATATGATATAATTAAAACTTATTATTTTATTTATGCATTATTATTCTTATATATTAAATACCTAAAAATAATGTATATGTATATACTTGTAAATATTTTTGAAAATTATTTGAAAAGGAGTTATTTTTATACAAAGCTATATTTGATATGTATGTTTGTGTGTGTGTTTTTATACAAAGCTATATTTAATATGTGTGTGTGTGTGTCTATATATATATATATATATATATATATATATATATATATATATATATATATATATATATATATATATATATATATATATGCTATTACTATTATTATTTATTATATCCTTGTATATTATTTTGTTTTACATAAAATATCTTTATATGTGAAAAATTAGGTTATTCAACCATATAACAACTATTATTAATATTATTATTATTAAGATATTTTAATATGTTACATCTATTTCTAATTATAGATTTATATACTTAATTTATGTATATATACAAAAAATAACAAACAACAACAACAAAAGCCTTAATCCTACTAGGTGGGGTTGGCTACATGAATCATTTTTCTCCATGGCATTCTATTTAGTGTCATATTTTCATTTAATTCTAATAAATTAAGATCATTTTTTATACAATAAGCCCAAGTCTTCCTAGGTCTAACTCTGACTTTCTTAACATAAGTCGAATCTAAAACATCTACTCTCCTAATCGGATCATCAGATGGTCGACGTTTAATGTAACCAAACCATCTAAGACGAGTCTGTCTAATTTTGTCCGTCGCTGGAGCTACACCAACCCTATCACTGATATATTAATTTTGCATGTTGTCTCTAAGTGTAAAGCCACTCATCCACCTAATCATTCTCATCTTGGCAACACTTAACTTAGTATTATGCTTCCCTTTTAAAGGCCAACATTCAGCATCATAGAACATTGTAGGTCACACCACCATCTTATAAGTTTTTTCTTTTCTGTCCAAGTCGTGTTTTTCTATCACACAATAGGTCTGAAGCATTCCTCCACATCAACCAACCAACTTGAATTCTACTATTAACATCCCCATTAATATCACTACTCTTTGAACAATACACCCGATATATCAAAATTGTTTGCACCTTTTAATAATTTGATCACCCAAAGTTACACTTCTGTCACTAGAGCTACTATTACTAAAATTACATTCAATGTATTTAGTTTTAGTTCTACTCAAACGAAGACCTTTAGTTTCCAATGCAGTCCTTTATAATTCACGAGAAGGATATCATCATCAAAAAAACATACAACAAAGTACATCCTCTTATAAATGTCCAGTAAGACCATCCATAACTAAAGCAAAAAGATATGAACTTAGATCTGATCCTTAATGTAAACCAATAGAAATAGGAAAATATTTGGTCAATCCTCCTTCAGTTCGAACACAAGTAACAGTTATAGTATACATATCTTTAATGACTTGAATATAAGTCATAAAAACACCTTTCTTCTTAAGGACTCTCCAAAGGATATCTCTTGGAACCTTATCGTAAGCTTTTTCCAAATCAATAAAAATCAAATGTAGATCCTCCTTAGTAACTCTGTACTTCTCCATCAAACCTCTCAATAAATGTACAGCTTCCATTGTAGACCTATCTGGCATAATCCAAATTGATTATGAGAAAATTTGGTAATGTCTTAAACTATGTTCAATAACCCACTCTCATAATTTTAAAGTATGACACATCAATTTAATTCATCTATCATTTGCACACTCTTATGCATCCCCTTTATTCTTAAAATGGGGAACAATATACACTTCCTCCACTCCTCAAGTATCTTATAGTTTTTAAAATAATATTAAAAAGTTTAGTAAGCATAGAAACTCCCAAATCTCTTAAATATTTCAACACTTAAATTGGGATATCATTAGGTCTATAGACTTTCCACCCTTAATTTTCTTTAAAGCCTCCTCAACTTCTTTTTTACTAATGTGACGGTAAAAATAAAACTTTTTATAATAATTAATGATATTAAAATCACAAAGGTCGATTATATTTTCAGAAACTTCATTAAAAAATTTATCAAAATAACTCATCCACCTATGTTGAATATCTTTACTAAGAAAAACACTTTTTTATTTTCAACTTGAATACACTTCACTTGAGTTAAAACTTTAATTTTTTTTCTCTTTGTTTGGCTAGTTTATACATATATTTTTCACCCTCCTTAGTGTCTAATCTATTATAAAGATCACTAAAAGTAGAATTTTTAGCTTTATTGATTGTTCATTTTAACTTCCTGCTCGTCATTTTATATTTTCCCAGTTCTCTTAGTTTTTACATTTAATCCAATTTTTATAACACAACCTCTTATATTTTATCTTTTCTTGCATATTTTTCTTCATCGCAAACTATTTTTATTTATATAAAATTTTTCTTTTGATTCTCCAAGTACATTTTTGCCACTTATTTAATAGTATTTGTTATTTTTTCTTAAATAGCATTTGCTTCTTCACGAACTTCCTAAATTTTGAAATCTTTAAGTTTACTCATAAAATAATTTTATTTGTGTTTTTAAGATACCGTCATTTAATGTTATGATGATAAATCCTAGTATTCTTTGTTTTACAACTCTTCATCCTAAAATCTAGAACTAATAATCGATGTTGTGTTCTTAAATCTTTACTTAGAATGACTTACAATCCTAACAATTTGGACGATCTCTTCTTCTCATAACAAAATAATCAATTTGTATTTTATTCAATCCATTCTTATAAGTAATAAGATACTCATCTCTTTCTGGAATAAAGTATTAGTAATAACCAAATCATACGTTAAAGCAAAATATAATATGGTTCTTCATTTTTCATTAATCGCTCAATAACCGTAGCCTCCATGAATCTTTCTGAAATCCTCTGCGACTCTATCGACATGTCCATTTACCTCCTTCAATAAAAATTCTTTCTTCGATAGGTATCAAGTGTATTAGGACTTTTAAGTCAATTCATAATTTATCTTTAGAACCAATATCTAAACCTACTTGAGAAGCATAAACACTTATAATATCATAAATCTTAGTATCAATAGTAATATTAATTGTTATAGATCTATCTCCAACTCTATTAATTTTTACAATATTATCTTTTAAACTCTTATTATAATTACACCTACGTCATTTCTAGTGCGACTCTTACTAGAATACCAAAATTTAAATCCTAAGTTATCAATCTTCTTAATTTTTTCTCCGACCCATTTAGTTTCTTGAATATATAAGATATTTATCTTTCTATGAATCATAATATCAACTAATTCCGTTAAATTACTATTGAGTAGCCATATTCCTAGATCATATCATAATACCAGTATCATAGACTAACTTTTTTACCCATATTCGTCTGTAATGTGAAAACCGTTGCTTATTTGACACTGCACCCGGGTGCCTGTGTAGCGGCCTTTAGACACTTTCCACTGTATTTAGAGCTTATACGACACCTCTTTTCCAGGGGACGCCCTAACACTTACACAACGAACAAAAGGATTCATGTCATGCTTTTTTTGACAAGTTTAACGCTGACTGTCGACTACCTAACACAACCCTCAATTTTTTATATACGGACTTGGGACCGGCAATGACAGTGTTACTTAATTATGTAAATATATATAAATTAAAATAATAAATGCTTCAAATATATTTTTTAAAATTCTTCTTTTTAATTATGTTTCTATTTTTGTCATTATCACTCTTTTATTTTGATACATATTTTTGTATTTTTTTTTATTTTATTATATATAAAATAAAATTTATTTATCTCTCTTTTGTCTCTTTCCTTTTCTTTTTAAATTTGTTTGTATTAAAAAGCCTAGGTGACATAGAGGATAAATATCCAAGTCTAGGAAGTCGGTACATGTTAATCCATGGGAGAATTAAATAAATTGCATGTAAGTGGATAAGTGTAGGTGATAGGCATGTAGATCCATAAGAAAACCAAGCAACTTTTGAAAGTCGATAAAATAAGCATGCGAATCAATTACCATTAAGTGGCTTGCTGTAAATTTGAAGATTTATGTAGCAAGCATGTAGATGTGGAAATTTAAATGTTGAAGATATAACACACATAAAAATTCAAATTTTTTGCATATAGGTGTGAAGTTTAGATATAGTGCATGAAAATTTCTTTCTTATTTTTTTCTTTTAAAAGTCGGCTAAGTGGATACATGAGGATAGAGTGGTACGCATCGTAAATTTCCTCCTTTTTGAAGGTTTTTGATATGTAAATAGACGAGGATAGGATGGTATGCATGTAGAGCTCTCTCTCTCTCTCTTTATGTGGACACAGAAGAATTGGGTGGTATGCATGTAAATTTCCTTTTCTTTAGGTGTTAGATATGTAAATACATGAAAATAGTGGTATGCATGTGAATTAAAAAAATGAAGAGGAGAGGGGAGGGGTTAAACTGCTCAAGGTTTTGAGGGGAAGGAGTAGAGATGGGTGAGAGGAGGAGCTCTTTTGTGTGTTGTTATATATGAGATGGGTGAGTAGGGAAGGGAGGAGGGAGAAGGTGAGGTGCATTGGTTCGGGAGCTTACCTAAGAGAGGAATGGAAGTGAGGGACGGGACAGATGGGAAGTTCCGGGTGTATGAGAGAGAGAGAGAGAGAGAGAGAGAGAGAGAGAGAGAGAGAGAGAGAGAGGCGTGGGTTATCACCAGGCGAGAGGGAGGAAGAGACAGAGAGAGTCTATACACACACACACATTGATTATTAATATTATCACCATTATTATTATATTTTCATTTGTTTACTATATTATTAATTTTTCTATTGTTGTTATTATTATTTTTAATCGTTATTTTGTTATTATATTTGAGATTTGATGTGATTTATCATGAGGTGGGATAATTAAAATTAAAATGATTAAAAGTAGGTTTATCATTTTAGAGAGTTTTTGTTTTTATAATTTAAATTTTAAATTAATAAAATAGTGAGAGATTTTATATTTGGCTTTTCTTAGGCTTTGACTTTTTTTTTAACTGTAATGAGCATAATAATTTTAACGTGTTAATTATAATGGATTTTTAATGGGTCAATTTTAATGCTTTTAATTATATTAAGATTAATCGAATTTGATTTTAACAAAATTTAATGAGTTTATTTTAATCAATTTTATTAAGTTAATTTTTTTTTATGTATGTAGTTTTTATTGGAAGGTAATTTTAATAGATTTGATTAATTGATTTTAGGGACTCGTTTTCATAATTATTTCAAGTTTATTGTTTAATTTAATTTTGTAATTTTGAATTTAATTAGTATTTTTTCTTTATTTGGTCATGAGCCTAAATTTGAACAATTTAATTATGAAACTTTACATCTTAGACTTCATTGATTTTTTTTATGTGATGAGAGGGTTTAAATTTATGTCATGAAGACATTTTATATTAATTTAGTTTGGATTGATTATGGGTTGGTGGGCTTGGGCTTAGATTTGGGGAGCCTTGGGCTTTTAAGTTTATTGATGGTAAATTTTGGAATTAATTTTGGGCATGAATTTAACTCATGATTAACTCACGTTAAGCTCATAAGTGGGGTGGAATTAATATAAGAATATCAATTATGAACGTTGGCCCATAAGGGCATCAAATATGTGGCTTGAAGGTGGGCTCGAGTTGGGTGTCAAAAATGGGTTTGATTTGGTCTTGGATTTTGGTTTGTAGGAATTTTTGAAATTATAATTTTAATTCTTAAGGGAGTATATGTGAATTGTAGTGTGGGTGATGTGAATTATGTTGTGATTGTTTGTGGTGTATGTGTATGAGGTGTGAATTGAATTGTGATATGGTGAGTCTGTGGTGTTTCAAAAAATTAAAACCTAAATCAAAGGTAATTTTAGGGTGTCTCCAATCCTTATGGTAACTCGTCTTGAGTGTTAATGTCTCGGTCTCAATCGACTCAACCAAGAGTTAAGGATTCAAGTCCATTCACATGAGTCTACAAGGAGTCAAGAAGTGATTTTAATTTATATGTGGTGCAGATCCCAATATTAGTCATCTAAGAAAGTCAATAGAAAAGTCTTATGGCAAGATCCTTGGCTATAGAGAGGGAAACAAACCTCAAGAAAAAATAAGGTCAGTAAACATCTACATATTTCATTTTCCTCCTCTTCACTCAAATACCATGTATGGGAAACTCAATTTTCTTTTCCTTTTATATTTTGTGGCCTTAATACTCTGAATTATACGACCAAAGGAGGATTGATATGTTTCTTACTTCATTAAATTCCCGTCCAATGTCATTATTCTATTTCCAGTTTATTAACTTATCTTAAGCTCTATAACTGTATTTTGTAAATTATATACTCCTTTGTTAACTGATTCTTGAAATTCCTAAAGAATTTTTTCTTGAGTTATTAGTATTTGAATAATTTCTTAAAACTGTTATTGACATCTGTAAACCTTAGTTGTAGAGTGATGTCACATGAAATGAAAGGGCCCACACCAAATGAAATTGGTGATTGTGGTGTGAAATAAGCTTCATGGGTGATGTATAAAGATGTTTTAACTGGATCAGGTGTTCTTCAATTGAAGGAACGAGCAAGACATGTTCTTTGTCTTTCAAATCCAAAAATAAATTGTAAGCCTAAAATGATCCATAATGAAAAAAGAAAGTATTTAATGAGAGAAAAACTTGTATAGGGTTGAGCATTCTTAATGCTTGATTATCAAGGATGAGTTTCAGATCACATTTGTTAGCTACCTCAACATGAGAGGCCTGACCTTAGGTGCTACATGAGTAACCAGAGATGTACACTCATAAAACGAGAGCAGTGTAAAATTTAAATCATAATCTGCTTTGACTGAATGAAAAGAAAATTTTAAATGGTATAAGCATCACAATAACCATGAGCAGAAAAACAAATATATCCCAATGAATAATTTCGTTAAAATTTTGTGATGAAAAGATTCACTTGATCAATAAGAAACTCACAAACGACAGCAGACCAATTAAAAGAAGAAAAAAGTGTACATTCTCAGGAAAAGTTTAAACCCCTTTGGGCACAGTAAAGTTACCCAAAGGAAAAAATATGTTTGTTAACAAAAGCTTTAAAAACATTTCATCAAAGGGCATATAATACTCCCTGAATGAAACTTTAGCTAGAAGAATCTTTATCTGTATCGCATATACAGCAAATGAAGAAGCTTTATGTCAGTGGACTGGTTCTTCTCTGTTGGGCATGCTTATTAGTAAGCTAACTTTGTCAGAGTTTAAACTTAATTCCTTCTTACCCATCCATAATACCCTCTATTCAACATCCCAACAATTCAGGATGTGTAATGTTAGGACATTATCTTACGAATATGGAGGCAAATCAAAAACTTAAAACACATTTAATTCATTCAGAGTGTTCACAGTCTCCTCAGATAGGGTATGTTTGAAAAAATCGAGAACAAATCTTACTACAGATGACCAACACCTACAATTAAACATCCTTGGTTCAAAAACTTACAAAAGAGGACATTGCATAAATACATTTTATTAACACCAAACGTGTCCAGTACAAAACCCCTTTAGTACCTCAACATGAATGCAATAGAAAAATAAACACCAATGCAAATTACAAACCAATACCATAATAGCAACAATAGAATAACACCAAAATATGTCCAAAATAATACTAAAAATATGTCCTTAAGGAGACAACGTAGATATCATAATATCACCGAGATGTGCTCATAATAACACTAAAATATGCCCAGAATAACATTAAATTATGTCCTTAATAACACCAAAATATGCCCACAAAAACACCAAAATATGTCCATAATAACAGCAAAATATGTCCTTAAGGATGCAACATAGATATCATAATAACATCGAAATATGTCTCGAATAACAACAAAATATGTCCAAAAAAACAACAAAATATGTCCATAATAAAACCAAAATATCTCTAGAAATACACCAAAATATATCCATTAAAACACTAAAATATGTGCATAATAATAGTAAAAGATATCCATAATAACACCAAAATATCTCTAGAACACCAAAATATGTCCAGAATAACATCAAAATTTGTCCTTAATAACACCAAAATATGTGTAGACAAATAAGAACCCTAATAACATCAAAATATAACCAGGATACAAAGTGGATATCACTATAATAACACTGAATCAACAACAAAATAACACCAAAATATGTTCATAATAACATCAAAATATGTCCAGAAAAATTAGTACCTTAACAACACCAAAATATGTCAAGTATACAATCCAGATATGTTCATAATAATACTGAATCAAGAACAAAATAACAACAATATATCTTCAAAATAACACTAAATATGTCTGGATAAATTAGAACCTTATTACACCAAAATAAGTCCACGATACAGCATACATATCACCATAATAACACTGAATCAATAAAAAAATAACAGTATGTTACCACCAAAATGATCATTTTATTCAAATTAAATGAAAGAACACCTAATCAATAATAAAATGTTTCCAAGTTGCATTTACAATAACACCAAGACAACTAAAGTTAAATCAAATTATCACTGTAACATAACTGAGATACCACCATAGTAACACCAAATTAACACCTCCACACAATCAAATTACCTTAAATAATGACCCGACCCGCAATTACACAGTAAATTAACTTCCAAAAGATGACAAAAAACTTGACTCGATTTATAAATGGTGGCTAGTGTGCAAAATCTTAAATGATAGAAAAATTAGAAAATATTTTACACACTAGGGGTACTATGCAAGTATACATATCTTTAAAAACACTAGTATCGATCCCACGAGGAAGTGAAGTAAGAAGTCTTTAATCAAATTCTAGTCTACTAATAATAGTCCTTAGTTTAGAATGTCGATTAAAATTGTGTTTTATCTAGCAACTATTACTAAATGCAAGTGTTAAATGTAAAGATAGTAATTATAAGTAAATGCGAATAATAATTCTAAAGATAACCCTTTTTTGGATGAGTTGGTTTGGAGAATTTTGAGATATTAAAAACTACTATTCTTATGTAATGAAATAGATAATGTATAGGAATGAGATGCATTTAATATTGTATGTGCCAAATAGGAGCAATCCTATTATTTACCCTTTGGTTCAGGCATAAAGAACATTGACTAATCCTATGCTTGGTTACTGAATCTGTGGCTAGGCTGGGAGGATACCGGCTGCCACTTCGGAGCTCCCACGTTCTCCTCGCCTGAGGGCTAACATCTACACTTCAGCACCCAAAAGATAGGACCGAATTGACGATTTTAGCCTGTCACTCTAAAATCTCCAATTCTACACCCGATTAATATTATTTCCATATTTATTTGCATTCAATCCCCATGAACTTCACCATCCATGGAATTTGAATGTGGTTTCACTTTGTTGAGAATTACACCGCCCATTTGGGACAATGCAATTACAACGAATTTTAACTCTACAATGGGCCCTTATTGCAATGTAAATGAAGTGCAAATAAAAACCATCACATTTATAATTAAATTTACTTCTACCATGCATCACAAAATGCTAAACATGATTTCTACTCATTACAAAAGAAAAGTAAAATGAAATGAATAGCATAATCTTCTCATGCCGTTATTTCCAAAGAAGAAGAAAGAGTAAGAGAGATACGTCACAAAGCGCGAAGAAAATACAACAAAAACTTCATGTAACCAAAGAAAATCCACTAAATAAATGTTTACAAAATTATAAGATAATAAAGAACAATACTTAGCTTTTTCCCCTAGAAAGAAAGATGAAGAGCTCTCCCATAAAGTCTCTCGGCGATCCATGCAATGCTAACGAAATCCCTTACAAATTCTCTCAAAAATATCCTCTCCAATCTCTCCAAAAGGGTAGAAATCTACATTTATACTCTTAATCTAAGAATCCTAAACATTCCTCTAAGTTTTTCTCTCCTTTCCTCTATTATTTTTCTCTCTAATCTACACATTTCTAACACAAATTTGCCATTTTTAAAGAGCATGGACGAATTCCGAAGAGTTTTCTTAAGCACCCCTTCGAAAAAGCGTCCAAATACATCGAATATTGGCCCAAAACCGCCAAAAGTCGGTTCATGGTCGTCCGGGCTGCTATCGGCGGCCTTTTTGGGCACTTTTCAGTGGTCTCGGGAAAATCTCACCGTCGGCGAGCAGACTGCTGTGCGGCTCCACCGTTTGGCTCCGTTTCAACTCTGTTTCGCCCCATTTCAGTTGCATTGCGTTCGTAACAGATAGCCCTACAAAATAAGCATAAAAATAACCTTTCTTTAAAGTGTAATCTCATTCAAAAATATGTAAGAAGTGTAAAAGAGATTAAGCATCAAAAGACTTATCGAAAGGTGTCAGGGTAGAATTTCATTTCTTGCTCGTTTTTGCTCCAAATTGCACCGTTTTTGCTTCCTTTTGCTCCAATCACTATTTCTTGTACCTAAAACCAAAAAAAATACAAATTACCTTCCTTTAAAGTGTAATATCATAAAAAATGAATAAAATGATATAGCAAAAAGCGTATATATTTTAGGCCTGTCAAAATCCCCCAAACTTAACTGTTACTTGTCCTCAACTAATACTTTTACTACATAAAAATATAACTCAAGGCAATGTACTTTTCACCTGTAAGACACTAAAATTTTTCATTCAAAAGAATATATTGGTTAGAATTTTAGAAAGAAATTCGAGTAACTCGGAGTTAACACTACAAGTATAAGAATATTCGGCAATCAAGTCTAAGGGTTCTAGTCTTTATTTATTTCAAGATAAACCATAATTTGTTACATTAAGAATGCCTTGAAAGATTATGTGAAAAAGAAGTTCATGTAAACTTCATCAGAATTTAGGCTAATATTTTAATTATAAATTCAGAAATGAAATCAAGTTTTCCCTTTAGAGTGACTGAAGTGAAGCCAATATTTGATTAGGCATCTCCTCAAGCTTCTCCTCATAAATATTTTTCTTTCTTTTTTTTTTCTTTCTTTCGGGATCACTTTCAGTCCCCCTTTTTTTACTCTCTTTTCTTTTTCTCTCTCTTTTTTTTAAGATGAGGATTACTATATCTGGAGAGTCTGTAATGATTTTGAACTTCACTCTCTTCTTTCTAAAGTTCAAACTTGAAACACATCCTTACTTTATAATTAGGTATGAGCCTTATTATTCATCATAAAGTCACAATCTCTTCTTAACACACAATCCTTTAAGTCTCTTAACATTTCAAAAATACAGTTTTCTTTATTTTAAATAGTTAACTATAATCAAATTCTTTCATACTAAATATCTTACCCTTATAAAATTAACCTTTATTACTAAAAACTTTCATCCAATCCTTCCATAATATTCAACTGAAATAAAAAGTTTTAGTTATCTCGAAGCGAGGTTCAATTGCCGGAAGTTATGCTTAATAATTTTTGAAAATATAATAATTGAGAACAAATAAGAGTTAATATTTTTCTTCCCCCCAAAATTAAATTTTAAAATATTTTGCAACTAATTCCATAAAATGTAGCAGGAAGAAAAAGTAAATATTGAATATACTTACTACTACAACATCCTATCAAATTCATATCATGCATAATTAGGATAGAATGACTGTAGGAAAAAGTAAATCTAGCCTAAAACATGCTTGTAATAAAATTACACTAAAAGGAAGTATTTTCACATTAAAATTTTATTTTTCTTCCTACCCCCAAACTTAATTTTTAACATATATAGCATTCAGTATAGAAAATATAAGCAGGAAGAAAACAATTTAGAAATTTTATCTACCACAAATGTCTATTAAAATCATTTGCAAGTATTCATTAGGACAGAACAATATGTAGTAGAAAGTAAATCTAAACTAATCATGCTAGAACGAAATTAACTAAACCAAAGTCTAACTAGCATAGCATGTATCAGCAAGGGAGTATAAAAATGTTCTTCAATACCTAAATAAAGTTGTAACACAAACATAAACACACAATTCAAATACAATCACAAATGATAAATGAGGTCAATTTTTCCTTTAACTCATCACATCTAACTAATTTACTTCCAATTTCTAACGGAATCACTACACTAGTAAATTAGGCACTTCAAAAGTTTTTATAGATTATAATCCAAAAGATAAGATTACCCCTGATAAATTTTTTTCCGGACACCAATTTCAGGCATCACCTAATACTTTTATTTAAGCACCTTTAACAGTTACATATTTTAGTGTATCATCCTAATGTTATTCATCAAATAGGTTCGCGACTCCTACCAAATGAAAACAAAGTTAGAGAAAGGATGTAACAAATTGAGATGGATCTGTTACAGTTTAAATTCATGATGTCTCTTGTAAAACATAAATTCGGGTAAGACGCAAGTCATAGTGGACTCGTCAATCCAACTATTACAAGAGAACATAAAAATCTAACCATAATAAGAAATTAAGGAATCAACTCCCTCATGACACACAAAGATTAAATCAAAATACTAATAATCAAAACATCTACCAATCATCAATCAAATTGATCAATCCATAATGACACATAAACATCAATTCAATCCACTCTAATGCAGACACCATACAACACTAATAATCATGACTATCAAGCACACTAAATCAAAGCACACTAATAACTATGGGTTGCCTCCCATAAAGCGCTTGGTTTAACATCGTTAGCCCAACAAATGATTCCACCTGGATCAAAATTCCAATTAAGTAATCCTCGATCAATCGCCCAATCTTTTTCAGATCCAGGGATTCCTATAAAATCTTCAAATTTTAATTCTTCATTCAGCTCTTCCTTTTCAAATGGATTTATATTATTGTTCCTCATATTTCTTTCTAGATCCAATATTCTTCTATTGATTTTTTGAAATGCATATTAATATCATTCTTGAAATTTATAAGAAATGGATCTTTATAAGATACTTCAATATCTCCCAAATTTTGGATTAGATTTTCTCTAGATAATTCAGGTTCAGGATCAATATTTTCTATGTTACTCTTCTGTTTTAAGTTATTTTCCAATTCTTCCCATTTATAATTATTAAATGATTGAGGATCTATCTTAGTTGAGGAAATAGGTTTTTCTAATTCCCTAGAAATTTCTTCTAATGGTCTTCCAATATCCTTATCCTTTTTTATTAACTCAAAGTTATTTTGAAATTTATCCTCAAATTCTCTTCCAAGTCCTAGTTCAATAATTTTATCATGTTCATCATTTAATTCAGGTTTTTCATGTTATTGAGTCGAATCTAAAGATATAAAGACTGGTTGTGTAGATGAATTCTCTAAATAGATAGGCTTTAAAATTGTATGGGGTACATCCATCTTAATTTCATGAGATTTTTCAACAAATAGAATTAAAAGTTTACTATTTTTGGTAGCGTCCATCATTTCACACCTCTCCTGAATATACATACAATCTTCTTTAAGTAATGCTTTTGAATCATCATGAAAGTCTATTTCATTCTCATCTGTTAACTTACTCTCAAAACTTTCTTAGAAGTGGTATTTACTTAGATAATCAATTTCATCTATCCAAAAACAATCATCATTTTTTCTCTCAGCTGGATATTTCATAGTCTTTAATACATCAAAAGTGACTTCATGGTCATTAATATTCATAGTCAACTCTCCTTTTTGCACATCTATCATAGCTTGTCCAGTAACAAGGAAAGGTCTCCCTAAAATAATTGGAATTTCTTTATCTTCCTCCATATCTAATACAATAAAATCCAAAGGAAACATAAATTTATCCACTTTAACAAACACGTCTTCTATAACTCCTTTTGGATAAATGATAGATCGATCAGCTAACAGAAGGGTTACAGTAGTGGGATAAATATCGATTAAACCTAACCTTCTAAATATAGATAGAGGCATCACATTAATCCTCACTCCTAAATCACATAAAGATTTTCCACATAACTTTTCTCCAATTGCACAAGGAATTGTAAAGCTACATGGATCTTTAAGTTTCCGAGGAAAATTTTTCTGAAGTATAGCGCTGCACTCTTCACTTAGTGCAACTGTCTCATAATCCCCAAATTTCTTTTTCTTTTTTAATATATCCTTTATAAACTTTGCATAACTTGGCATTTGTTCCAAAGCTTCAGTGAAAGGAATATTTATTGTTAACTTCTTAAGTACTTTCATGAACTTTGAAAAATTTTTATCCAACTCATGCTGTCTAAGTCTTTGAGGAAATGGAGGTGGTGGTTTTTCCAAACTGATTTTAGTTGGAGATATTAATTTTTCCAGATCCTTAGAAACATGTTCTTCAGGTCTTTTAGTTTCCTTTGTTTCTCTCACAACATCTTTCGCTTTGTTAACCACATCCTCTATATCTCTTCCAATTTTTATTTGGACAACTTCTATTTGTTCATTAGTGTTCTCTTTAGGGTTGATCTCATTGTTGCTAAGAAGTGTTCCTTGGTGTCTATTGCTAAGTGAATTAGCAATTTGTCCCAGTTGATTCTCTATGTTTCTAATCGCAGCATCTTGACTTTGCAACTGATTTCCCATTTGCAATACCACTTCTTCCATAGACATTTTCTTATCCTCATGGTGTTAATCATCGTTAGAGTCCGGTGGATATGAAGGTCTATAATTTTTGTTCCCCTGATTATTCCAACTTTCATTACGATTTTCAAGATTATTTTCCCATTGTTGGTTTCCACCATCAGTAGTATGATTCCAATTAAATTTAGGATGGTTCTCCCAACATGGGTTGTAAAAGTTAGAGTACGGGTTGTTTATGGTATTTAAAGTCTCATATAATAATTTAGAATCAATTATAGGCCCTAATGAACTTTCCTCAGTTAAAGGAGTAAATTGAGGTTGGTTCATTCCAAATTGGTCCAACTTTCTTGATATTGCAGCAATCTGAGATGCAAGAATTTTAATCGTATCCGTATCATGAACACTGGCTACATAATTATGATTTACCCTTGTAGAGGGCCATCGAAATTCATTTGTAGTTATTTTTTCAATTAATGCATACGCTTCATCAAATGATTTTGACATTAATGATCCACCTGCAGTAGCATCAATAATGGACCTAAGGGATCCTACTAACCCATTATAAAATGTTTGAATGATTAACTAGTTGGGCAGAGTATGGTGTGGACACTTTCTTAGGAGTTCCTTAAATATTTCCCAGGCTTCGTATATTGATTCCCCTTCATATTGACAAAATGAGATAATATCGTTTCTAAGTTTAGTAGTCCTTGAAGGAGGAAAATACTTAGCTAAGAATTTTTGAGTTAACTCCTCCCAAGTTTTAATAGAGCCAGGTGCTAATGAATATAACCATATATTAGCCTTATCCCTTAGTGAGAAAGGAAAAAGCCTTAGTCTAACAGCATCGTCTGACATGCCATTATAACGAAATGTAGCACAAAGTTCTAGAAAATTTGATAAGTGTAAATAGGGATCCTCCGAAGGAGTTCACCCAAACTGATTGTTCTGCACCAGTTGGATAATCCCAGGATTTATTTCAAATGAGTCAGCTTCTACGACAGGGTTTTGTATACTAGAGTGAATTTCATCTGTCGTAGGATTTATGTAATCCCTCAATGATTTATGATAATTTTCTAAGTTATTATCTTGAAAGTTTTCCATTTCCATTTCTAGTTTTTCTAGTCCTTTCTATATTTTTATTATTTTTTTATTTTCTTCAAACTCGGGATCATAAAGTACAAGTCCTGCAGATCCTTTGTTTTGCATACGCAACATAACAAACAATACATTAATAATTAAACAAATAATAAATGAAATATATTCAACACAACAAATCATTTTCACGAACACCATATTTTTCACACAAACAGTTTTTTCACAACACTTTTTCATATAAAAACCTTTTTCACACAAAAATAGTTTTTACGAAACTACAGTTTTCCAAGTCTAAGCCTAATTACTTCAACTAAAATTCTCTTAAAGTTCTTACCGAAGCTTCCCCGGCAACGGCGCCAAAAACTTGACCCGACCCGCAATTACGTAGTAAAATAACTTCCAAAAGATGGCCAAAAACTTGACCCGATTTATAAATGGCGGCTAGTGTGCAAAATCTTAAATGATATAAAAATTAAAAAATACTTTACACACTAGGGGTACTACGCAAGTATACGTATCGTTTCAAGTAATATAAAGTTTTCTTTAAAAACCCCAGTATCGATCCCACGAGGAAGTGAAGTAAGAAGTCTTTAATCAAATTCTAGTCTAATAATAATAGTCCTTAGTTTAGAATGTCGATTAAAATTATGTTTTATCTAGTAACTATTACTAAATGCAAGTGTTAAATGTAAAGATAGTAACTATAACTAAATGCAAATAATAATTCTAAAGATAACCCTTTTCTGGATGAGTTGGTTTGGAGAATTTTGAGATATTAAAAATTACTATTCTTATGTAATGAAATAGATAATGTATAGGAATGAGATGCATTTAATATTGTATGTGACAAATATGAGCAATCCTATTATTTACCCTTTGGTTCAGGCATAAAGAACATTGGCTAATCCTATGCTTAGTTATCGAATGCGTACAGTTGGTAGGAGGATACGGTTGCCACTTCGGAGCTCCCACGTTCCCCTCGCCCGAGGGCTAACATCTACACTTCAGCACCCGAATGATATGACCGAATTGAGGATTTTAGCTCGTCACTTTATAATCTCCGATTCTACGCCGATTAATATTATTTCCATATTTATTTGCATTCGATCCATGAACTTCACCATCCATGGAATTTGAATGTGGTTCCACTTTGTTGAGAATTACACCGCCCATTTGGGACAATGTAATTACAACGAATTTTAACACTACAATGGGCCCTTATTGCAATGTAAATGAATTGCAAGTAAAAACCATCACATTTATAATTAAATTTACTTCTACCATGCATCACAAAATCCTAAACATGATTTCTACTCATTACAAAAGAAAAGTAAAATGAAATGAATGGCATAATCTTCTCATGCCGCTATTTCCAAAGATGAAGAAAGAGTAAGAGAGATACGTCACAAAGCGCGAAGAAAACACAACGGAAACTTCATGTAACCAAAACAAATTCACTAAATAAATGTTTACAAAATTATAAGATAATGAAGAACAATACTTAGCTTTTTCCTTGAAAGAAAGACGAATATCTCTCCCATAAAGTCTCCGGCGATCCATGCAATGCTAACGAAATCCCTTACAAATTCTCTCAAAAATCTCCTCTCCAATCTCTCCAAAAGGGTAGAAATCTACATTTCTACTCTTAATCTAAGAATCCTATACATTCCTCTAAGTTTTTCTCTCCTTTCCACTATTATTTTTCTCTCTAATCTGCACATTTCTAACACAAATTTGTCATTTTTAAAGAGCATGGACGAATTTCGAAGAGTTTCCTTAAGCACCCATTCGAAAAAACGTCCAAATACATCGAATATTGGCCCAAAACCGCCAAAAGTCGGTTCATGGTCGTCCGGGCCGCTGTCGGCGGGTTCGAGGCCACTGTCGGCGGCCTTTTTAAGTACTTTTCAGTGGTCTCGGGAAAATCTCGCCTTCGGCGAGATCGATCTAGCCGTCGGCAAGCAGGCTGCTGCGCGGCTCCACCGTTTCGCTCCGTTTGGCTCTGTTTCAACTCCGTTTCGCCCCATTTTAGTTATGCTCCGTTTCAACTCCGTTCCAAATTGCACCGTTTTTGCTTCCTTTTGCTCCAATCACCATTTCTTGTACCTAAAATAAAAAAAAATACAAAATACCTTCCTTTAAAGTGTAATATCATAAAAAATGAATAAAATGATATAGCAAAAAGCGTATATATTTTAGGTCTGTCAAATAACCTACATGAAAACAACAATTCAACATTATAATTACAACATGTGATAATTTAGTGTTATTGTCATACAAATGTGGTTCTATATTGGTGTTATTAGTGTGTTGATGAGGTGATGTTATTAGTGTAGTATTATGGTATTATTGTCATACAAATGTGGTGTTCATATTGTAGTTGTAATGTGGGGTTAATATTGTAGTTGTATTGTGATGTTATGTGGTTGTATTGTGGTGTTATTAGTATTATAGTATGGTGATGTTTTCATACAAAGGTAGTTTTACAAATGTTGTAAAAGAAATGAAAAGTGGTTTCATAGTGGTATTGTCATATAAAGGTGGTTTTATAATGGTGTTCTTAGTGTCTTCGTATTGTCGTGTTATAGTGATATAAATGTGGTTGTATTGTGGTGTTACTAGTGTAATGTTTAGACATTTTTGTCATACAAATGTGGTTGTATAGTGGTGTTATTAATGTGTTGTGTGGTGGTGTTATTAATGTAGTATTATGGTGTTATTATGATATAATTTTGGTTGTATTGTGGTGTTATTAGTATTATAATATAGTGTTATTTTCATACAAAATGTGGTTTTACAGTGGTATTATTAGTGCAATATTATAGTGTTATTTTAGTATGAATGTGATTGTATTTTGGTGTTATTAGCGTTATCGTATGGTGGCATTATCATACAATAGTGGTTTTACAATGTTGTTATTAGTGTTGTTTTATTATGGTGTTATTCTGATACAAATGTGGTTGTATTGTAATATTATTAATGTTATGGTATGGTGTTATTGTCATATAAATGTGGTTGTACAACAGTGTTATTACTGTCATCTTATTATGGTGTTATTATAATACAAATGTGGTTATATTATGGTGTTATTAGTATAATGGTATGTTTTTTTATCATACAAATGCGGTTGTATAGTGGTGTTATTCATGTGGTTGTGTGGTGGTGTTATTAGTGCAGTATTATGATATTATTGTGATACAAATGTGATTTTATTATAGTGTCATTAGTCTTATGATATGGTGCTATTGTCATACAAATGTGGTTGTACGGTAGTGTTATTAGTATCTTCGTATTGTGGTGTTATTGTGATATAAATGTGCTTGTTTTGTCGTGTTATTAGTATAATTTTATGGTATTTTTGTCTAAAAATGTGGTTATATAGTGGTGTTATTAATGTGATTGTGTGGTGATGTTATTAGTGGAGTATTATGGTGTTATTGTGATACAAATGTGGTTGTATTGTAGTGTTATTAGTGCTATGGTATGTTGTTATTGTCATAAAAATGTGGTTGCACAACAGTGATACTAGTGTCATCATATTATGGTGTTATTATGATATAAATGTTGTGTTTTGTGCAGAATTATGGAGTTATTGTGATACAAATGTGTTTGTATTATGGTGTTATTAGTGTTATGGTATAGAGTTATTGTCCAATAAATATGGTTGTACAGTGGTATCATTAGTGTTGTTGTATTTTGCTGTTATTATGATACAAATGTGGTTGTATAATGATGCTATTAGTGTAATATTATGACGTTATCATACAAATGTGGTTGTATAATAATGTTATTAGCGTGTTCATATTGCAATGTTAATAATATGGTATGGTGGTGTTATTAGTGTAATATTACGGTGTTATTATGTACAAATGTGGTGTTATTATGGTGTTATTAGTGTGGTTGTAATGTGAGTTAATAGTGTGGTTGTATTGTGGTATTATTAGTGCAAATTTGATTTTATTGTGGTGTTATTAGTGTGATGATATGGTGTTATTGTCATAAAAATGTGGTTGTATAGTAGCGTTATTAGTACAGTTATATTGTAGTGTTATTGTTATACAAATGTGGTTGTATTGTGGTGTTATTAGTGTGTTATTGTGATAGTATTATACTAGTTCCCTCAAGAAATTTTCAGCACTCCCTCATTTGGCCGTGAAAGATGGCTTTTATAGCCATGGCTACTAGGCTGAGCTGCGGCTTGCGGTGGGTGGTATTGAATTAACTACTTATGTGGAGGGCAGATCAGCTCTCATGAGTAATTAGAGCTTGACAGCTTGGGAGGGTCAATTGGGTCAAGTTTGGCTTAGGGTGGCTCTCTGTTTTGGCTCCTCCAGTGACTAGGCCGCCAACTAGGCCAGGGGGGTGGCCAGAAGTCAGGTGAGCAAGAGGTCAGGCCATCATGGTGATGAACTTAAGTGGCGAAGTATTTATTGCAAATCTCCCAAAGGTTTATTCATTTAAAGAAGGGGATCCCCTAATTTGAGGGACCCTTGGTCCGTGGCTCCCTTAGAGTGGGGTTGGTGGATTTAGCTCAGTCCCTGTAGTCTCAAGGCTGGCAATGGTGAGCTTGGTTAGGTCACATTTGGTTTAATTTAGCTACATTGGGTAATGGGTTCAATATGGGCTATTTGGGCGCAAGTTGGGCTAGGTTTGGTTTGAGCTTGGATTAGGTCAAATTGATTGAGCAATGTTGTGTGTATGATTGTTATGAAGAGTTTAGAAAAATATTGGAGTGGTTTTAAGTTGGCTTGGGGGTCAATATGGCTTGATTTGGGTATTTGGTCAATTTTAGGTATGTTGGGTTAGCTTAGGTTTATGTTGGGCTAAAGTGGGGTAAAGACTCACTTGAATGTTCAAAATGATATATGAGGATGTTATGAAGAGTTCTTGACATAAATTGGGTGGAGATTTTAGGGTTTGGGCATTCAATTTGGTGACATTTAGACATGTGTCACAGTTGGGGGAAATTTGAGGATTTTGGCTTGGGTTGGGCTTGAGTGGAAATTTTGGTCAATTTGTGGTTCAATTTATTTTAGGGTAATGTTATGAAGAGTTTTGGATATTAATTTGGGGAATTGGTTTAGTCATGAGGTTCAATTTGGGGAAATTGAGACATGGTCAAATTTAAGGATTTTTTATTTGGGTTGAAATTGGGTTTGCAATTGGGTCAAATTGGGCATAGCTTTGGTTTGTATTGGTATTTAGGATGATCAATTTTGGTTTAGAATTGAAATTGGGTAATATTGGGGTCAATTAGATGGACTTTAGGGGTGATTTGGGGAAATTGGGCCTTTATGGGCAATTTGGGGCTTTTGGTCAAATTGGGTCAATGTGGTGGTTCAAAATTTAAATTTGGAATATTTGGAGGGTTTTTGGGAATTTTGGAATTTTTGGGCTAAGAGAGGCATTTTGCTCATTTTGGGTATTTTGGGGGTATTTTGAGAATTTTGGTAAATTTGAGGTTTTTTTGGGTATTTTAAGTGGTGAAGAATGTTTCAGATATTTTTTGAGGGATTTTGATAATTTTGGTTAATTTTGGGAATATTGGGCAAAATTAAGGTTTCAGTGGCATTTTGGTCACTTGGTGGAGTTTAGGGGTAAAGGGGTCAAAAGTTTGGACTTTTGGTAAAGTTAGGGTTGAAAAGGATTGATAATCCATTTGAGCCATGGACCAAGGGAACTCCCCAGTTCGACACTCCATGTACGGGTACTAACTAAACCCTAGCATGGGGCTAAAAGCTTGGGGAAACCACCCACATGAGTTTCCAAAAGAGTAGTGGATCAAGTGTGAGGAAACTTGGTTTAGGGTTGTGAGGTAGTGTGTAAGAGTGTAATGTGCAAGTGTGTGTGTGTGAGCCTCACCCATACCACTCAGGGTAAGTCCTAAGGCTTGACCAACCTATAAGGAATTCCTATTTAGCTTCCTAATGCTTGGTCTCATCCTCCTAAGCATTTAGATGTTAGATTTTAAGCATTTAAAAACTTCAAGTGAAGCAAAGAAGTTTTTTGACTTTCTATGTGGTAAGGGTTCCATTGCTAGTCTTCTAAGATAGTCACCAAGAAAGTCTTATGGCTAGACCTTAGGCTTCTAAAGAGAGACTAGACCTCAACAAAAGTGAGATCAACATCTATCAGGTGATTCAACCAAATTACCCAGTCCGTACCTCCATGAAATCAATTCTACCTACTGTTCTAAGTGTCAGCGGGTGGAGAGTAAAAAGAAAGGTGGTGCTACTTTTCTCCGAAACTAGATATCAAATCTGGTAGCTTCTAGCAGCGCTGAACCGCATACAGTACATGCAAATTCCATTGATAATGTCGTTTAAATAATGAATGCAGATAGAAAAATTTCTGAAAATTTGACTCTATACTTATATGCGGTAGAGTTAATTGAAAATCCTTGTAGAGATTTTTTTCATCACAGTTCCCAAGATAAAAAGGTGGTGTATCTACAACATATTTATGATCTACGGAACATTTGAGACACTTTTTATTTATTTTCTACTGCTTGGGACTTTTATTTATATTTTTTATGGAAAATTGTATTTCGTTTGTAGCTACTTTGATGTAGTTTAAATGTACTTTATGTGTTACATATATAAATACATAGGAATTGACTGTTATGCATGTAAATCTTCCTAAAAAAATGAATAAAAGGAATGTGAGAAGTAATAATGCTCTTAACGTTAAACTTAGATTTATTTGATATTTTAGATGTAGATATAGTTTGATTAAATAAAATAAAAAATATTGAGTAGCATTTTATTCTGAGGACAATATTAATATATTTTATTATTCACTACATAAGAAAAAAAGCTTGGAACAAAATAATGATATCTTATCTAAAATTTATAGTTAAAGATATAATCCCATAATGTTTTATAAAATGATCCATTTGGCCATTAAAGAGAGTACATACAATATGAGTTGCAAACTTTAGAAAAAATAGCATTATTCATCCCACTAATAACTCACATCAACAAATCACCCAACTTTTTTCTCTATCACTATCTCAAGTATTTTTTCAAATTAACTATTCAAACCAATTCTTGAACCTCCTTCACTTGAGTTTCTCTTATAAACTCTGCAAATTTTTTAAAGTTCTTAAAAGACGTCCCCCCTTCCATAACACTGCTACCAGCTATTTGCTTCAAAGTTTGGGATTTTGTGATAATATTTGTGTTTGTGAGCAGCTCATCCACTTTTGATCCAACTTCCTCTTTGGAAATAAGTTCATTCTCATCACGAGTCAAGCACAAACCTATCTTCCAAACATCAGTTATGTATCTTTGGTTGAACAATTGGTCAGAAAAATATGGAAAACAAAGAAAGGACACTCCATTCCTCAATCCTTCTACGGTTGAGTTCCAACCAGAATGTGATACAAAATAGGCAATTGCAGGATGCTTCAAAACCTTATGTTGAGGAGACCAGCCAACCATTCTTCCTCGATCTGCAACTCTTTCTTCAAATCCTAATGGATAAGTGCAATTAACAGATTTATTAGTAAGGTCTGGCCTTACCACTCATAAGAATGGCAGACCAGAGAGCTCGAGACCAAGTGCTAACTCTTGAAATTGTTTGTTATTAATGATGGCGATGCTGCCAAAAGCCACATAAATAACAGAATTTGTTAGGTGTTTGTCAAGCCAAGAAATGCATTGCTTATCCTCTGACCAAAACTGACATAAATTAAGATCTCCTCTTGATTCAAATTTCGAATGAAGTGGCCCTACAGGTAAAAGATGTGGTATTGTACTGAAGATAGGCTTTTCGAGCTCCTCAAAGCTATTGCAGATCATTATTTCAGCGTTAGAGGTTGCTTGGTTAATAGTAACCAAGTAGTTGAATACCATTTTTTCTGTATATTCATCGTTATAGCAACGCCAAGGGAGGTTGGTTGAGTCCAAGGGAGACATTCCTGGGTTCAAGTGGATAACTTCCTTCTACGTTAAGGCCCCTAAATTATTGTTTCAAAAAAAATAAAGTGATAATTTAAGAAAATAAATTAGCTTGAACCAAAAAAGATAATGTCATTGAAATTGAAAGAAGAATACGAAATATTGATTGAAGGATAAATTAAAACAAATAAGATTTGTCAAGATTTTTAAATACTTTTTTTTAAGTATTTGAAGACATCCAAAATATAAGATTTTTACATGGTAAAATAATATAATTATTTAATTTTTACCACTAAATGACATTAAAATCCATTATTTATAGCATGAAAAAAGTTCATTAATTATTTTGTATATTATAAAAAAAAAGGCTACCAAGCTCTCTTTTATCTTGCAGTTTACACTACAATGAATCAAAAGATCAATCAAAGGGTCAAGAGAAAGGAATTTCCTAAATAGTTATTTCCAACAAATTCTAATATATCAACATCTCTAACACCTAAATATTACTCTCTTATATTTATATCACTCAAATCTTTCATATCACATCTAAAATACCACTATTTAAATTTTTAAAAAGTGAAATACACTCATTTTTTTGCATGGATATATATATATATATATATATATATATATATATATATATATATATATATATATATATATATATATATATATATATATATATATATAATTTAGTTTTAGATATTTAAATACATACGAACTAAGTGGTACAAGTATCTATAATACTTAAATTAATGCCCTACGCGGCTGCTCTCTCCCTTAACAGCTTACCATGTTCATCAATGACTCCCCTTTGAATAAGTTCGGGGATGCTAAATATGGCGTCAAGGATTCCAGCGGCTGCAGGCCAAAAGGCAGCCGTCCGAAGCCCCAAATTCTTTGCGATTTTGAGAGCCCAAGCCATGCTGATATCTGGAACAAAGCAGGTGAACTCTCCAGCATTATCTCTCACCAATTCTTCTAAGAAACTTGGCATCACTTTCATCAAGGATTGCGTCAGCAGCCCGAAGTTGTTTCGATCATCTTCAGGTTCAAGGCCGTCGGGGATAGCCACAAAATTGATTCCGTCAATCTCCTCGCCGATAAACCGAGCCTTGCCAGTCGCACTTGTAGCGAAAATACGATTGTGATTAAAGTGCGTGTTGATGAACGTTATGCGGACTCCACGTTCAATGAGACAATAAGAGAGCTCCATCAATGGAACGATATGGCCCTGTGCAGGATAAGGGAGAATGAGCGCATGTGGTGTCCGAGCAGAGCTCATGGTGGGTGTTGAGGGCTAGTTGGACTCTGTGAAGTTAAGGTTTATGAGAATGAATAGCCAAGTTGAACTTCCCTTAATTTATAACAAAAACTAATGAGGTTTTTCTTTCTTCATGATATTTGCTTCTTTTAAAATTATACGTAGCTATTGTGGCATTTACATAGATACCACCTGATTCCATTATATTTATATAACAAACGGCTAAATTTTACTTTTTTGTATTTAAAACACTTAATTGGGACCTCCCATCTAATTGCATTATTTTTACTCTTAAAAAGTGAAATATTATTTTTCATGCATGATTTGATATATATGTAAAAATTAAATTTTTGATTATAGATTTGTAAATACATAAAAGTTAAGTGATATGCATATTGAACTTATCCTTTTTTTGTTAGAAATAATCTCGACCATCACATTGTTTTCAATACGTCAGCTTCACCATTTGGAGGATAGATTAATGTTACTCATATTTATAGTATTGTGGGCAGACGGACTACATGTGCAGCCTGACTTTTATTTGTCAATTTAGGCAATTTCTTAAAAAATAAATTGGGTCATTTAGATGCATATCATCGGATTCCTAAATATTTCCATATCTAATACCAAAATTTTGCTTCAATTATACCACTAAAATCATATTTGCCCGTGAATCACATCCCGAAGATTAGAATATAAGAAATGTGTGAGAGAGAGAGAGACAGAAAGATAAATGATTAATGAAGTATCTTATCTATCTTCACTTTCTTATAAAATAATTATCTTACTTATATGGGAAATGGTATATTATGTTTTTCCCCCGCTTAAATGGATTCATTACAGGATTTTAGGTAGTTTACATGTCTGAGCCATTTGCTCGGCTGATTTAGTCGTCAGGGCTACCATGACTTTTGCTCGTTAAGGCACTAGAGGATTTATGCTGATTACGATCAGCCATATTCACACTAATCAAAGAAAAATCCAAAGCTAAACAAGCTTAGCATCGAATTTTTGTCAGAAGTAATTTGTCATTAAAACCAGGGTCAGTAATTGTATTATTGTCGACATTTGCATCTAATATTTTTCATCTATTATTTTCTTGCATCAGGTTTAGCATCCGCAATTATTATGGTTACCAACTTTCATTAAATACATGACGGAAGCAAAATTAACATATCTTTGCATCTACCATGAGGGACAAAAATTAGTGCCGACTTGGACTCAAATTTGCGTCAGACAACTGCCAACAAATATCTATCGTGATGCGTATGACTTTCTGACAGTATTATGACGCAAACGTGTGAGAAACAAAAAAAATGCAAACTAAAAATTAGAGTTTCACATACTTGCACTCACACAATAAAACCCAACAACATATTTACTTATCAATTATGACAATTGAAAACTACATAACCGACAATTGTAAACAATGACAACATACTTAATGACAAAAATACAGATCAAAGCATACCAAGTTCAAAACTACGCCTAATGAGTGTTCACATAAACATTAAAAAAAAAACGTGAACCCCTCTGGCGGGAAACATCATCAAACACATAATAAAAGTCATTGTCCTCATCATTATCATCATTCTCCTATTCCTTCTCATCCTCCTCCTCGTCCACAACACTCATATGCCGCTTTCCCAACAATCAAAACTCTCCGCCATACCTGCTAGAACATCTACAACCATCTATTGGCCTTCATACACCTAATGTTGCTCTTTATTCATGATGTTGACCTGCCCGACAAGCTTGTCATGCTGAGCCTGTAATGAGCTAAGGCAACCCATAGAAACATAAGAGCGCTCGACCTCAAATACAATTTCCTTCGTGCTTAGGCCATACACCTCCCCTTCTTCTTTTGTCTCCTATATTCATAGCTCAAATTAGACTGAGTAGTGGTAGAGTGGCTATCATAACTGCTAGTGGATGTCAAGGTCTAGCTTGCCATCTCCCTCTATCTCACTTGGAGCTGCTCATACTCATCCTACATAATTATGATCAAAGATAAACTATAATTTTAAATTTTAATAGCCACAAAAAATAGGAAATTAATTTTCTTACTTACACTGACAAGGCGAGAGTAGTTGAAGACCCACTACTGCATGTCGAGGCGCCAATGAGTCATGACATGTAACTCTGCAGTGACAACTCTCGGTTAAACTGCTTGACATGTGAATATGAAATAATGGTAAGTATCACATAATTACATAAATCTTTAAGTTTTTGAATTTTGAGATAATCTTGCCAGTATCCGGTAGTGCTCTGTGTGGGGGATTGAGCCTCAAATATGGAGTGCAGCCCCTCTGGCTCTCTTCATCATCCTATTCTGCCGATTTGTCTATCTCTTCCTCTACTAATCTGAAGAAGCCCAAACTCTGTTAAAGTTAGGCTAGACATCCTCACCCACGCTCATTGGCCTCTCACCCTTACTCTGTGTGCTGTACATGTCACTCAACCAATTCTGCCATAAACCTCAAATGTGTGCCTGAGCTACTGTTGATGTTTGTAAACTAGTAGAAAGACCTATGCAAATTAGAAACTATAAAGGTTTGATTAGTAAAAAAAATAGAAATTATGATTCTAATTCAAATTAATTGATCATAACTCAAACACTTCTTCGATTGAACTAAGTTGAATACAAAAAACTGACATACCTAGCGCTTGGTGAATGTGATTGATAGTAGTTTGCATCTCAACAGTTTTTTCTTGGTTTATTCTTCATAACGATGGCCTAATCAAGTTTATCCCCTGCTCGACTAGGGTATCGAATGTAATAAACTTAACTAGCCTGATGTACTAGAACAAATTGATCAAACTTCGCGTATCTCTGTTCATTTTGATTTCAATAATATCATACGGTTGAATGCTCGTGTTCCTCGATTAATAACAGGATCAAACTACTCGAAGTTGAACATGTATACATTTCCTTCAACATAACCCATAAATTGCAATAGAAGAACTTCTTTGAGTATGACGTAATAGCTGATCTCACTATCTGTATGTGTGTTTTCTCTTACACAAAAACCACAATTATAAGCTTGCTTCCCTTCACACTAGAAACTTGTGTTAAATCTATAAACATTCACATCAAATATTTTTCATGTTAGGCTCTCAAGCAAGATAGGATAAGCTTTGGTCTGTGATTCTTTGACTTTTATTATGAACTTGGAAGAAGTTCCAAAGTCATTAGTTTTACAGTGAACATTAAAATTATATGATGTACCAGCGAACTAAAGAGTTACTTCAATGTACATATAAGTCAAACCATGTTGAAAATTATTCTTTAATGTTCTTGCTTATTTGAGAGTCATTCCCTATGTTCAAGATGTTGGCATACAACATGCTCACATCATTATCATTTCTATGCTTGAGTTAATTGGCATAGAATTATGAGTAATAATTGACAAAACTTTTGATATTTGAACCCTATGAATGATTGCGCTTTATCAAAGTTTAGTAGAACATACAATGTAACCACTCAAAGCTCCTTATCTTTGAGATAACGTGTACCATGCCTACTTAATGGTTCACCTAATATCTGAAATACATATAATTCTGCTTGTGAATGCATTTCACCAATACTTTCATACATTTGCTGCCCTTGCTTGAAATAATAGAAAAAGAAAGTAATTTCACCTGTAATAGGTATGCTTGCATATCGATCCCTCCAGATGCGCTTTATTCTTCATACCAAATATTTTCCTCATTCTTAAGTTAGTACAATGGCTTATATTTGAAGCACAACCACTGAGAAACATTAAAGAATGCAACCACTCAACGATTGTTCTTCGATGATCTAATGTGAGATAATATGTAGCATTGAGCTTTATTATTTTACCTATATGTTTCTCTTGAAATTTTAACACCCTCCTTCTGCAATACTCTTTAATGTCCAATCTTGCTTTGGTATTTTCTTTTGCTTTACCATAATATCCAACACAATATTGAATATATTATTAAAAAAAAGCTTCTCTAGATGCATAATATTAAGATTATATAATCAAATTGGTGCTTCAGTATGGAAGATTCTAGAAAATACTTTATTTCTTCCATTTTTGTTTAGTGCCAAATCTGGAAGACAACCTGAGGCTAGTTCTGGTCTCTCAATGATCTTTGGTACTTCAATGATCATCTGTAATAAATCAGTTCCAGTTATTATTTGGGGTGGATTTGGTCTTTCAACTCTATTTCTAGAAAATGCATCTTTGTTCTTCGGGAATGGGTGATCGTGAGCAAAGAACCTTCAATGACAATCGAACAATTAATTTTTACTTACATGATTTGAAGTTAATGTGTTAGAATATCCATGCAGTAAGAACAAGAAAATTTTTTGGATGTACCTCAACCATATAACATCTTATAAGCCGAAATATCATTAATTTTATACATAAGAGCACCTTTAAGTGGAAATTTTTGTTTCATAGTGATATCATAAGTCATCATGCTTATTAGTTGAAGTTCATCTATCATAGGCTATAAATTGATGTTAATTTTAAGGGCTATATGATAATGGTATGATCAATGTCAGAAATAACAATGACGCAGTCATATACATATCAGGGGGTAAATTATATGGTATGATAATCACTAGCCAATAGAAATAGGATGTTGGGGCGTGACTGTAAGATGTGAACTCATACGTACATAAGTCAACCCTAACATTGTGTCATTTAGCTACAAATTTAGTATAATTGTGATCAAAGTGTTTCTTAGCTTCACCAGCCAAGGCATGAGTCAAAGTATTAACATCAACAGAAATGAATAGTCATTAAAGCAATGGAATGAGGGGAAAGTAAAAGAGACATTTTTATGGATTTTTTTTTTTATTTTTTACTCTTTATCTCCCTTGGTTTGATCCTATAAATGTCATAAAATCTGTATTTCATCTCCACTACATCCCCTTATAATATAACATGCAGGTGTTAACACAACATTCAATCTTTTTAGATATTGATCCTAACTTTGACACTAGCTTTTGGTTCTGTACAAGTTTCCTAAAACTAAATTCTCTGTAGGGTTTGTCTCCTTTAACAGTATTGCTATCTGATTGAAATGTTCTCTGTGCATGTTGAATCGGATTTGATACTCACTTTCTCAGTGCAACTAATAATTATGTATGTGTCTTGCATCCTACCCACAAAGGGTTTTGTGCATTTAATAAATCATAGAATTGTTGTGCTTCATACTTGACCCATCATTGCGCCTATTTATCGCATGCAAGCTATCTGCATTTTTCTTTTCTCTTGTATGTCACTTTGTTGTATGTCCCTTCTTATTCAATTCCTCTTCTATTTGAATCACTTATTTGATTCGGGAAGGAGATTTATTTGAATAAGCAAAGTATACGATGGTTGATAGCCTAGTGACTCCTTTTAAAATAAAAAAGAGAGAAAGGAAATGAAAACAAAATGTAAATCCATTAGGGATGAGTCTCTCTCCATACTTAGAGTTTCGCTCATATTATCATGACCTGGTTTTCTTTCTTTGAGTCATACTTGAGCCTTTTTGTGAGACCTTAGTTTTTAGTCCATGCGACAGTGTCTAGGTGTTAGAACTTGATGCATTCCGTCCCTTCTCTCACCCTCAACATTTCAGTTGCTGCATTATCGCATGCATCAAAGTTGTTGTACTGTGTGATAAATTTCTTAAGCTTTCCTTTTTTATAGTTGTCCCTCTTTTTCCCACTACGTTGAAAAGAAAGAAGGTGGTCACAATTGCTGCAACTAGGGAGCTCTTTTCCCTCTCCCCAAAGGTGTCACAACATTCAGTTCCTTCGAACATCCCTGTGGAATTACTTTATGTAATATTGCGCCCTTTGAGGAGTTGTGCATATTAAGTTGTTCTTACGCCCTCCAAGACGTTTTGCTCTGTGTCCTCACCCTTAAAAGTGGAGTTGTACACATTGAGTTGTGCTTGCTGTCGTGGCTCATGTCACGCTTGCTTCATTTGCAAAAAAAAGGGGCCAGAACATGACTGCGATGCTCCGCAGTGCCCATCGGTCTTTCCTGGACTATATAGTCTTCCTTCTGTGTTTTTATGGATCTCTTTGCAAGAGGCAAGTGAGTCTTTTATCAACAATAGGTTTGTCACTATTGCCACCATTGTGACTTCTGTCCCAACTCTATCTATTCAGGTTCCCCTGAGGATCCACCTGTCCCCTTATTAGGCAGGAAGGTCAAGAGGAGTAGGATTAAATTGCTGCAAATTTAGCAGCATCTCTTGCAACATGTTTCTATACCAGTTTCGACTCCAATTCATAAGACATTTTTGTATCCCCGTATTGTGAGTCATTTTGCTATTGTCCCGAGTTGTGCAGACCACGTCCCTATTGGATGTCTGCTGCATGCCCTCTTTTGAAAATGAGGAGTTATGTATGTGGCACTCCTTCTGATCATCTTCCACAGTTAACGATAACTCATTGTTAGAACTATATTGGGAATTAATATCATCATTATTAGAGTTTAAGTTAGTGTGCAATGGATATGATAAGTTGGGGAGAGGTTCAGGGGGGGCCGCAATAAGTTCAGTTACAAGTGAAAGGTGATTAGAGGGGATTTGTAGAGTAGGATTATGTGTGGGGTGTGAGGTTGATGGGGGTAGGGGTTGATTGAGTGGGGGTTGTGAGGTTTGTATAGCATTTTTGGGTAGAGGAGGGGGTTTTAGATGAGGATGTAAACGGTAACAAATCGATACAGCGTGGCCAAACATTGCACAATGTGAGCAATAAGGTGGGTGGGAACCCATGACGATCTTTTGCCAATACCCCTGATGTGAGGAGCCAATCCGGACTTCAACTGGGTAAGGTTGTGTAATATCTCTTTCAACGAGGAAACATGCATCAACGGGTTTAGAACGTTCAATGGTAGGATTATCAACGCGCAGAGGCTTGCCAAAACCTTTAGCTAAAGAGTAAAGTATCTCGTGATTGAGAGATGATATTTATAATCAGGAAATTTTACCCATACAGGAATAACAGAGGATTCAGATTTAGGGTCAAAATTAACACTCCATTTGAGGATCTTCATGAACCTGTTATCAAATTTTAGCACCTTTCGCGCAAAAACGTTAGTATAATCAACATCATTTGTTAGCTAAATAAGGATATGCCTACCATCAAGTGAGCCTATCTTCCAAGTGCCAGTAAGCTTGAGTAAATCAAACTCTTTGCGAATAATATAAAGTTTAGGGTGGTCATAATGGAATTTCTCGATCAAAGCAAAATGACAAGAAGAGGCCAGTATGTTTGTTTCCTCATCTGAAAGGTAAAGAGCAGGCTTACCGTTTTTTCTTCCAAGTTTTTAATGAAACTGTATTCTCCTACTCCGAGTTCCCAAGCATCACAAAATGCTTGAGGGAAATAACAAGAATGCTTCTTCAGCGGTGGAAGAGAGCTTCCACAGACTGCATTAGCATAAGATCTATCCATCTAAAACAAAGAAAGAACAAAACGAAACTAGGAAATCCAAAGAAGCAAAGCCGAAAAAAAAACTAGGGCAAGGCCAACAGCAACCTTGCGAGAAGAAAGAGAATCTCGATAAAACCCAGAAATCGGTACAAAGGGGAGAAAATAGATCCAAGCCACGACAACAAGAAGAAGAAGGGGAAAATGGAGAGATCTCACCGAGATTAGCATTGGAAAATCTCCCATCGCCGAAGCCCTAGCATGAAATCGCCACCAAATTGCCCTCTAGCACCTCCTCCTCCCATAACCGACTCATATATCTATCTACAAAAATTATATATATATATATATATATATATGCTATTACTAATATTAATTATTATATCTTTGTATATTATTTTGTTTTACATAAAATATCTTATATGTACACATTTATATTTTATTTCATCTAAAATATTCTCAAAATTATTATAGAAAAAATATTTTAAAAAAATTAGTTCATTTTCTTATAAGATATTAAAATATCTAATATTATCTTCTCTTTTTTAATCTATTTTTTTATTAAATATCTATTTTTTATCTCAAACACTTTAGAAAAATTCACTTTTTACACAAAATATTTGATACTTAAAAAAATATTACCTTTTTTATGTTGTAAGAAGAATTTTATTATTATTTTATTATGTATGAAAATTAAAAAATATCATTCATGCTATTACTTATTATATATAATTTTTATTATATATAACATATATTATTTTAAAAAATTAGGTTATTCAATCATATAACAATTATTATTGTTATTAGTTTATTAAGATATTTTAATATGTTACATCTATTTTCTAATTATATGAAATTTAGATACTTAATTTATGTATATTTACAAAAAAATAACAAACAACAACAACAAAGCCTTAATCCCACTAGGTGGGGTTGCTACATGATTCCTTTTTTCTAGTGTCATATTTGCATTTAATTCTAATAAATTAAGATCGCTGACCTTCTTAACATAAGTCGAATCTAAAACATCTACTCTCTTAATCGGATTATCGGATGGTCGATGTTTAATGTAACCAAACCATCTAAGGTGAGTCTCTCTAATTTTTTCCGTCACTCGGAGCTACACCAACCCTATCACGGATATATTAATTTCGCATTTTGTCTCTAAGTGTAAAGCCACTCATCCACCTAATCATTCTCATCTTGGAAACACTTAACTTAGTATTATGCTTCTCTTCTAAAGGCCAACATTCAGTACCATAGAACATTGTAGGTCACGCCACCATCTTATAAGTTTTTCCTTTCAGTCCAAGCGGTACTTTTCTATCACAAAATAGGCCCGAAGCATTCCTCCACATCAACCAAACAACTTGAATTCTACTATTAACATCCCCATTAATATCACCACTCTTTGAACAATAAACCCGATAAATGAAAATCGTTTACACCTTTTAATAATTTGATTACCCAAAGTTACACTTCTATCACTAGAGCTACCATTACTAAAATTACATTGAATGTTAGTTTTAGTTCTACTTAAACGAAGACCTTTAGTCTCCAATGCAGTCCTTTATAATTGAAGTTTTTCTTAGGCTTTTTCTCTCTCTTATCCAAAAGAATGATATCATCGGCAAAAAGCATACAACAAAGTACATACTCTTATAAATGTCCTGTAAGATTATCCATAACTAAAGCAAAAAGGTACGAACTTAATGTCGATCCTTGATGTAAACCAATAGAAGTAGGAAAATATTTGGTCAATCCTCCTTAAGTTCGAACACAAGTAACTGCTATGGTATACATATCTTTAATCATATAAGTCATATAAGCACGTTTCTTCTCAAGGACTCTCCAAAGGATATCTCTTGGAACATTATCGTAAGCTTTTTCCAAATCAATAAAAATCAAATGTAGATCCTCCTTAGTAACTCTGAACTTCTCCATCAAAAATCTCAATAAATGTATAGCTTCCATTGTAGACCTGCCCGACATAATCCAAATTGATTATGAGAAAATTGGTAATATGTCTTAAACTAGGTTCAATTACCCTCTCTCATAATTTTAAAGTATGACACATCAATTTAACTCATCTATCATTTGCACACTCTTATGCATCCCCTTTATTCTTAAAATGGGGACCAATATACACTTCCTCCACTCCTCAAGCATCTTATAGATTTTGAAATAATATTAAAAAGTTCAGTAAGCTAAGAAACTCCCAAATCTCTTAAATATTTCAACACTTAAATTGGCAAATGATTAGCTCCTATAGACTTTCCACCCTTAGTTTTCTTTAAAGCCTCCTCAACATTTTTTTTTTACTAATGTGGCGGTAAAAATAAAATTTTTATAATTATTAATGATATTAAGATCACAAAGGTCGATTGTTTTCAGAAACTTCATTAAAAAGTTAATCAAAACAACTCATCCACCTATGTTGAATATCTTTTCTAAGAAAAACACTTTTGATTTTCAACTTTAATATACTTCACTTGAGTTAAAACTTTAATTTTTTTTTTTCTCTTTGTTTGGCTAGTTTATACATATATTTTTCACCCTTCTTAGTGTCTAATCTATTATAAAAATCACTAAAAGCAGAATTTTTAGCGTCATAGATTGTTCATTTTGATCCCTGCGATCCATTTTATATTTTTTCCAGTTCTCTAAGTTTTTACATTTAACCCAATTTTTATAATACAACTTCTTATATTTTATCTTTACTTACACATTATTCTTTCATCACAAACTATTTTTATTTATATAAACTTTTTCTTTTGATTCTCCAAATATATTTTTTGTCACTTATTTAATAGTATTTGTTACTTTTTCTTAAATAGCATTTGCTTCTTCATGAACATCCAAAAAATTGAAATCTTTAATTTTACTCATAAAATAATTTTATTTGTTTATTTTAGATACCGTCGTCTAATTTTATGATGATAAATCCTAGTATTCTTTGTTAACAACTCTATATCTTAAAATCTAGAACTAAAAATCGATATTGGATTCTTAAATCCTCACTTGGAATGACCTTACAATCCTAATAATATGGATGATCTCTTCTTCTCATAACAAAAAAATCAATTTATATTTTGTTTGATCCATTCTTATAAGTAATAAGATGCACATCTCTTTTCTGAATAAAGTATTTGTAATAACCAAATCATACGTTAAAGCAAAATCTAATATGGCTCTACCTTCTTCGTTAATCGCTCAACTCCCGTAGCCACCATGAATCTTTACGAAATCCTCTACGACTCTATCGACATGTTCATTTAAATCTCTTTCAATAAAAATTCTTTCTTTGATAGGTATCAAGTGTATTAGATCTTCTAATTCATTTCAGAATTTATCTTGAGAACCTATATCTAAACCTACTTGAGAAGCATGAGCACTTATAATATTACAAATCTTAGTATCAATAATAATTTTATTTGTTATAGATCTATCTCCAACTCTATTAATTTTTACAATATTATCTTTTAAACTCTTATTTATAGTTACACCTATATCATTTCTAGTGCGACTCTTACCAGAGTACCAAAGTTTAAAACCTAAGTTATTAATCTCCTTAGCTTTTTCTCCGACTCATTTAGTTTCTTGAATATATAAGATATTTATTTTTCTATGAATCATAATATCAACTAATTCCATTAAATTACCATTGAGAGTATCTATATTCCAAGATCATATCATAATACTAGTATCAGGGATTAACTTCTTTACCCGCATTCGTCCGTAATGTGGGAACCGTTGCTTATTTGATACTTCACTCGGGTGCCGGTGTAGCGGCCTTTGCACACTTTCCACTGTATTCAGGCCATACAACGCGTCGCTTCCAGGAGACGCCCTAGCACTTACACAACAACAACAACAACAACAACAACAAAGCCTTAATCCCACTAAGTGGGGTCGGCTACATGAATCCTTTTTCTCTATTGCGTCCTATTTAGTGTCAAATTTTCGTTTAATTCTAATAAATTAAGATCATTTTTTATGCAATAAGCCCAAGTTTTCCTAGGTCTGCCTCTGCCTTTCTTAATATAAGTTGTATTTAAAACATCTACTCTCCTAATCAGATCATCAGGTGGTCGACGTCTAATGTGACCAAACCATCTAAGGCGACTCTCTCTAATTTTATCCGTCACTGGTGCAACCCTCAATTATTTATGTCATGATTTTTTTGACAAGTTTAATATTAATTGTCGACTACTTAACGCAATCCTCAATTTTTTATATACGGGCTTGGGACCGGCAATGACAGTGTTACATAATTATGTAAATATATATGAATTAAAATAATAAATTCTTCAAATATATTTTTTAAAAATTCTTCTTTTTATTTATGTTTCTATTACTGTCATTATCACTCTTCTATTTTGATACATATTTTTGTTGAATTATTATTTATTTTATTAAATTTATTTCTCTCTCTTTTCTCTCTTTCCTTTTCTTGTTAAATTTGTTTGTATTAAAAAGCCTAGGTGACTTAGGGTGCGTTTGGGGTAGTTTGTGTGTTTCCAGATAAGTTGCTTATCTAAAAACGCAGACCGCCGGGTTTGACCCGTGTTCCGCGTTTAGTATAAAAAATGAACTGTATTTTCGTATAGACTGCTCAAGCACAGTTTCTAAATGGTGAGGAGGTGTATTCAAAACGTCGCCGTAGCGGATAAGCTGCCCCAAACGCACCCTTAGAATATAAATATCCAAGTCTTGGAAGTTGGTATACGTTAATCCATAGGAGAATTAAATAAACTGCTTGTGGATAAGTGTAGGTGATAGGCATGCAGATCCGAAAAAAAACCAAGCAACTTGCATATCGGTTTGAAACTTCATAACATAAGCATGTGAATCAATTACCATTAAGTGGCTTGCATGTAAATTTGAAGATTTATGTAGCAAGCATGTAGATGTGGAAATTTAAATTTTGAACATATAACACACATAAAAAATTTAAATTTTTTTGCAGTCAAGTGTTAAGTTTAGATAGCGTGCATGAAAATCATCTTTTTTTTTTTTTTTTTTTTTTTTAAGGTGTTGGCTAAGTGGATACATGAGGATAGAGTGGTGTAGAGCTCTCTCTCCCTCTCTTTTTATGTGGACACAAAAGAATTGGGTGGTATGCATGTCAATTTCCTTTTCTTTAGGTGTGATATTATATATGAGATGGGTGAGTAGAGGAAGGGAGGAGGGAGGAGGGAGGAGGTGAGGTGCATTGGTTCGGGAGCTTACCTAAGAGAGGAATGGAAGTGTGGGACGGGAGAGAAGATGGGAAGTTCCGGGTGTATGAGAGAGAGAGAGAGAGAGAGAGAGAGAGAGAGGCGTGGTTTTTCACCAGGCGAGAGGGAGGGAGGGAGAGCTTCTACACACACACATACACACAAACATTAATTACTAATATTGATTATTAATATTATCATTGATTATTAATATTATCAATATTATTAATATTATCATCATTATTATTAATAATATTATCATTGATTATTAATATTATCAATATTATTAATATTATTATCATTATTATTATTTAATCATTTGTTTATTATATTATCAATTTTTTTATTGTTGTTATTACTTTTTTTATCGTTATTTTGTTATTATATGTGAGATTTGATGTGATTTATCATGAGGTGGGATAATTAAAATTAAAATGATTAAAAGTAGGTTTATCATTTTAGAGAGTTTATGTTTTTATGATTTAAATTTTAAATTAATAAAATGATGAGAGATTTTATATTGGGCTTTTCTTAGGCTTTGACTTTTTTTTTTTTTTTTTTTAACTGTAATGACCTTAATAGTTTTAACGTGTTATTTATAATGGATTTTTAATAGGTAAACTTTAATGCTTTTAATTATATTAAGATTAATCGATTTGATTTTAACAAATTTTTATAAGTTAATTTTAATCAATTTATTAATTTATTTTAGGGACTCGTTTTCATAATTATTTTAAGTTTATTGTTTAATTTAATTTTGAAAATTTGAATTTAATTAGTATTTTTTCTTTATTTGATCATGAGCCTAAATTTGAACAATTTAATTGTGAAACTTTACATCTTAGACTTGATTGATTTTTTAATGTTATGAGCGGGTTTAAATTTATGTCATGAAGTCATTTTATATTAATTTAGTTTGGATTGATTATGGGTTTGCTTGGGCTTAGATTTGGAGAGCCTTGGGCTTTTAAGTTTATTGATGGTGAGTTTTGGAATTAATTTTGGACTTGAATTTAACTCATGATTAAAGTTCATAAGTGAGGTGGAATTAATATAGGAATATCAATTATGAACCGTGGCCCATAAGGGCATCAAACTTGTGGCTTGAAGGTGGGCTCGAGTTCGATGTCAAAAATGGGTTTGATTTGGTCTTGGGTTTTAGTTTGTAGGAATTTTTGATAATATTATTTTAATGCTTAAGGGAGTATATGTGAATTGTAGTGTGGGGGACGTGAATTATGTTGTGATTGTTTATGGTGTATGTGTGTGAGGTGTGAATTCAGTTGTGATATGGTGAGTCTGTGGTGTTTCAAAAAATTAAAACCTAAATCAAAGGTAATTTTAGGGCGTCTCCAATCCTTATGGTAACTTATCTTAAGTGTTAATGTGTCGGTCTCAATCGACTCAACCAAGATTAAAGGATTCAAGTCCATTCACATGAGACTACTAAGAGTCAAGAAGTGATATTAATTTATATGTGGTTCATATCTCTATTCTAGTCATCTAAGAAATTCGAGTAGAAAAGTCTTATGGCTAGATCCTCGGCTATAGAGAGGGAAACAAACCTCACGAAAAAATAAGGTCAATAAACATCTACAGATTTCGTTTTCCTCCTCTTCGCTCAAATACAATGTATGGGAAACTCAATTTTCTTTTTCCTTTTATATTTTGTGGCCTTAATACTCCGAATTATTCTACCAAAGGAAGATTGATATGTTTATTTCTTCATTAAATTCTCGTCCAATGCCACTATTCTATTTCCAGTTTATTAACTTATCTTGAGCTCACGTAATCGTATTTTGTAAATTAGATACTCCGTTGTTAACTGATGCTTGAAATTCCCAAAGAATTTTATCTTGAGTTATTAGTATTTGAATAATTTCTTAAAACTTTTATTGACATCTGTAAATCTTATTTGTATAGTGATGTTACACGAAATGAAAGGGTCCACACCAAATGAAATTGGTGATTGTGGTGTGAAATAAGCTTCATGGGTGATGTATCAAGACGTTTTAACTGGACCGGGTGTTCTTCAATTGAAGGAACGAGCAGGACATGTTCTTAGTCTTTCAAATCCAAAAATGAATCGTAAGCCTAAAATGATCCATAATGAAAAACAAGAATTTAATGAGAGAAAAACTTATACAGGGTTGAGCATTCTTAATGCTTGATTATCAAGGATGAGTTTCAGATCACATTTGTTAGCTACCTCAACATGAAAGGCCTGACCTTAGGTGCTACATGAGCAACAAGAGATGTACACTCATAAAACGAGAGCAGTGTAAAATTTAAATCATAATCTGCTTTGACTGAAAGAAATGAAAATTTTAAATGGTATAAGCATCACAATAACCATGAGCAGAAAAATAAATATATCCCAATGAATAATTTCGTTAAAATTTTATGACGACAAGATTCACTTGTTCAATAAGAAACTCACAAACGACAGCAAACCAATTAATAGAAGAAAAAAGTGTACATTCTCAGGAAAAGTGTAAACCCTTTTGGCACAGTAAAGTTACTCAAAGGAAAAAATATGTTTGTTAACAAAAACTTTAAAAACATTTCATCAAAGGGCATATAATACTCCCCGAATGAAACTTTAGCTAGGACAATCTTTATCTGTATCGCAGATACACCAAATGAGGAAGCTTTAACATAACCATAATACCCTTTGGTCAACATCCCAACAATTCAGGATGTGTAATGTTAGGACATTATCTTGTGAATATGGAGGCAAATACAAAACTTGAAACACATTTATATCTTTCAGAGTGTTCACAGTCTCCTCAGATAGGGTATGTTTGACAGAATCAAGAACAAATCTTACTACAGATGACCGACACCTACAATTAAACATCCTTGGTTCGAAAACCTACAAAAGAGGACATTGTAGAAAGACATTTTATTAATACCAAACATGTCCAGTACAAAATCCCTTTAGTACCTCAACATGGATGCAATAGAAAAATAAACACCAATGCAAATTGCAAACCAATACCTCAATAGCAACAATAAAATAACACCAAAATATGTTCATAATAACACTAAAATTTGCCTAGAATAACACTAAATTATGTCTTAATAACACAAAAATATGCCCACAAAAACACCAAAATATGTCCATAATAACACTAAAATTTGCCTAGAATAACACTAAATTATGTCTTAATAACACAAAAATATGCCCACAAAAACACCAAAATATGTCCATAATAACACCAAAATATGTCCTTAAGGATGCAACATAGATATCATAATAATATCGAAATATGTCTCGAATAACAACAAAATATGTCACCAAAATATGTCCAAAAAAACAACAAAAGATGTCCATAATAAAACCAAAATATCTTTAGAATAACACCAAAATATGTCCATAATAACACCAAAATATATCCATTAAAACACTAAAGTATGTGTATAATAACATTAAAAGATATCCATAATAACACCAAAATATCTCTAGAATAATACCAAAATATGTCCAGAATAATACCAAAATTTGTCCCTAATAACATCAAAATATGTGTAGACAAATAAGAACCCTAATAAAATCAAATTATAACCAGGATACAAAGTGGATATTGACACACGTGGACTTTAATTTTATATATTTAAATGCAAGAATTTGTTACCACTGTAAGAAGATGTTAAGCTTCAGTAATGGCACCAAAAACTTGATCGTGAGCTCAAATTTATGTATTTATAATAATTTTATAAAATCCAAGTACTCAACGCAAGTATACATATCGTATCAAGTAATACAGGGCTCTAATAGAGTCCTGGTTATCGATCCCACAGGGAGCTTTTAAGTTAAAGCAAAGTAAAAGTTTCAAAAGTTATAATAAAGCATTGAAATCCTATACTCTAATTATATTTAAAGTTCAAGACTTACTTCTACTATTACTAAACTACAATTACTTCTAATAACTTAAAAATAGAATTATCTAACAGACACACTAAACTAAATATTTGAAAGATTTTTTGATATATATGAGAAAAGTATCATTCTTCTTGCAATGAGAATATGATGTGTGGATTGATATGGATCAGTTATCTAATTTATTGTGCCAAATAGAAGCATATATGATTCATTACCTTTAGAAGAGTACCCCTCCTCTGAATAAGAAACAAACATTGACATATTCTAAGTTTAGTCATTAACTCTAAGGCTAGGCTGGGAGGATACCAGCTTTCACTTTGGAGCTCCCACTCACCCTTCACCCGAAGGCTAACCTTTGATATGAATTACTAACCTTAGAACCAATTTGGGGATTTCGGCCTGTTACCCTGAAATCTCCTCGTTGAAGTCCTTCAAAATACATTTCCCTATTTATGTGCACGCAATTCCCATGAACTACGTAATTCATCCATGGAAATTGAATGGATCTTCCATTATTGTTGTAGGACATTAAATACTTTCAAACTTAATGTTCAAAAACATATTTTAACTTTTCAATTGGCCAAATCGAAAGTAAATTAAGTTCTAAATGATAAACCATCACAATCTCTTCAATACATTAAAAGCACATCAAATCCACATCAAACCATCATCACATCTCTAAGCAAGAAGAAAGACAAAGAAGACTACTCAAAATTCATGGAGAAGATATACTAAAACATGAATTTTATATATAAAAGAAAATTCATACAAACCATAAAAGAAAATAAAACTTATCTCTTTCTCTTCCCCAATGCAATCCCTTTAAAGTTCCATTGAATCATCTTCTCTCTTCTTTACAACACTTGATTCTCTCTTTAGAATGGAAATGAAGAAGCAATCTCTCACTTTACTTCTTCTCCTTCACTCTTTAGAGAAGAATTCCTCTCAAATCCTCACTTCTACACACTACTCTACTAAACCCTAACACTTAACACACACTAAAACACTAAGATAGAGCAATAGAATGCAAAAGAGCCCCCTTCTCTCATCCAAAATCAATTATTAAAGAGTTAGGAACGAAATCCCAAGAGTTTCCATAGGCATCCCTTAAAAATTTCGCCAAAACACTCAAATTTTGAATTCCACAGACTTAGGGCGTCGGCGGCGCCAGATAGGCCACCGGTAATACTCTATCGTGCAAATTAATTGTTGGAGTCTTTGGATTTGGGCGCCGGCAGCGCCAGAACATTTTCACCATTTTGCTTCTTTTTGCTCCGAATTCTTTCCTTTTTGCATCTTTTCGTTCCAATCACCTAAAATCATCATACCTGCAACAAATCATGAAAAATACCTTTCTTTAAAGTGCAATATCACAAAAAATGAGTAAAATTAGATAGCAAAAACCGTATATATTTTTGGTGCATCAGATATCACTATAATAACACTGAATCAACAATAGAATAACACCCAAATATGTTCATAATAACACCAAAATATTTCCAACATACAAGATAAATATGTTCATAATAACGCTGAATCAAGAATAAAATAACAACAATATATCTCCAAACTAACACCAAATATGTTTGGACAAATTAGAACCTTATTACACCAAAATAAGTCCACGATACAACATACATATCACCATAATAACGCTGAATAAATAACAAAATAACAGTATGTTACCACCAAAATGATCATTTTTTTCAAATTAAATGAAAGAACACCTAATCAATAATAAAATGTTTCACAAGTTGCATTACAATAACACCAAGACAACTAAAGTTAAACCAAACTATCACTGTAACATAACTGAGATACCACCATATTAACACCAAATTAACATCTCCACACAATCAAATTACCTTAAAAAACCTACATGAAAACAACAATTCAACATTATAATTACAACATGTGATAGTTTGGTGTTATTTTCATACAAATGTGCTTGTATATTTGTGTTATTAGTGTGGTTGTATATTGGTGTTATTAGTATGTTGATGAGGTGCTGTTATTAGTGTAGTATTATGGTGTTATTGTCATACAAATGCGGTGTTATTATTGTGGTTGTAATGTGGGGTTAATATTGTAGTTGTATTATGATGTTATTAGTGCAAATGTGGTTGCATAGTGGTGTTATTAGTATTATGGTGTGGTGATATTTTCATACTAAGGTAGTTTTACAAATGTTGTAAAAGAAATGAAAAGTGGTTTCATAGCGGTATTGTCATACAAAGGTGATTTTATAGTGGTCTTCTTAGTGTCTTCATATTGTCGTGTTATAGTGATATAAATGTGGTTGTATTGTGGTGTTATTAGTGTAATATTCAGATATTTTTGTCATACAAATGTGATTGTATAGTGGTGTTATTAATGTGTTGTGTGGTGGTGTTATTAATGTAGTGTTATGGTGTTATTATGATACAGTTTTGGTTGTATTGTTGTGTTATTAGTATTATAATATAATGTTATTTTCATACGAAAATGTGGTTTTACGGTGGTATTATTAGAGCGATATTAGTGTTATTGTGGTATGAATGTGATTATATTTTGGTGTTATTAGCGTTATCGTATGGTGGCATTATCACACAATGGTGGTTTTACGGTGGTGTTATTAGTGTCGTTGTATTATGGTGTTATTCTGATAGAAATGTGGTTGTATTGTAATATTATTAATGTTATGGTATGGTGTTATTGTCATATAAATGTGGTTGTACAACAGTGTTATTATTGTCATCTTATTATGATGTTATTATAATACAAATGTAGTTATATTATGGTGTTATTAGTATAATGGTATGGTTTTTTTGTCATACAACGGTTGTATAGTGGTGTTATTCATGTGGTTGTGTGGTTGTGTTATTAGTGCCGTATTATGATATTATTGTGATACAAATGTGATTTTATTATAATGTCGTTAGTCTTATGGTATGGTGCTATTGTCATATAAATGTGGTTGTAATGTAGCGTCATTTGTATCTTAGTATTGTGGTGTTATTGTGATACAAATGTGCTTGTATTGTCATGTTATTAATGTGATTTTATAGTATTTTTGTCATAAAAATGTGGTTATATAGTGGTGTTATTAATGTGATTGTGTGGTGAGGTTACTAGTGGAGTATTATGGTGTTATTGTGATACTAATGTAGTTGTATTGTAGTGTTATTAGGGTTATGGTATGTTGTTATTGTCATAAAAATGCGGTTGCACGAAGTTGATATTAGTGTCATTGTATTGTGGTGTTATTATGATATAAATGTAGTGTTTTGTGCAGAATTTTGGTGTTATTGTGATACAAATGTGTTTGTATTATGGTGTTATTAGTGTTATGGTATAGATTTATTCCAATAAATATGGTTGTACAGTGGTATCATTAGTGTTGTTGTATTTTGTTGTTATTATGATACAAATGTGGTTGTATAGTGATGTTATTAGTGTAATATTATGACGTTATTATCGTACAAATGTGGTTGTATAATAATGTTATTAGTGTGGTCATTTTGTAGTGTAAATAATATGATATGGTGGTGTTATTAGTGTAGTATTATGGTGTTATTATGTACAAATGTGGTGTTATTATAGTGTTATTAGTGTTGTTATAATGTGAGTTAATGGTGTGGTTGTATTGTGGTATTATTAGTGCAAATTTGATTTTATTGTGGTGTTATTAGTGTGATGATATGGTGTTATTGTCATAAAAATGTCGTTGTATAGTAGTGTTATTAGTGCAGCCGTATTGTAGTGTTATTGTGATACAAATGTGGTTGTATTGTGGTGTTATTAGTGTGTTAATGTGATAATATTATGCTAGTTCCCTCAAAAAATTTTCAGCACTCCCCCATTTGGCCGTGAAAGATGGCTTTTATAGCCATGACATCTATGCTGAGCTTGAGGCTTGCTGGTGGGTGGCATTGAATTAACTGCTTATGTGGAGGGCATATCAGCTCTCAGAGCAATCAGAGCTTGACAACTTAGGAGGGTCAATTGGGTCAAGTTTGGCTTGGGGTGGCTCTCTGTTTTGGCTCCTCTGGTGACTAGGCCATCAACTAAGCCAGAGAGGGTGGCCAGAAGTCAGGTGTGCCAGAGGTCAGGCCATCATGGTGATGAACTTAAGTAGCTAAGTATTTAATGCAAATCTCTCAAAGCTTTATCCATTTAAAGAAGGGGATTGGCTCCCCTAGAGTGGGCTTGGTGGATTTAGCTCAGTCCCTGCAGTCTCAAGGCTGGCTATGGTGAGCTTGGTTTGGTCACATTTGGTTTAATTTGGCTACATTGGGTAATGGGTTCAATTTGGGCTATGTGGGCTCAAGTTGGGCTAGTTTTGGTTTAAGCTTGGATTGGGTCAAATTTATTGAGCAATGTTGTGTGTATGATTGTTATGAAGAGTTTAGAAAAATATTGGAGTGGTTTTAAATTGGTTTGGGGGTCAATATGGCTTGATTTGGGTATTTGGTCAATTTTAGGTATGTTGGGTTAGCTTGGGTTTAGGTTAGGATAAAGCGGGGCAAAGACTCACTTGAAGGTTCAAAATGGTATATGAGGATGTTATGAAGAGTTCTTGACATAAATTGGTTGGAGATTTTAGGGTTAGGGCATTCAATTTGGTGACATTTAGACATGTGACACATTTAGGGGAAATTTGAGAATTTTCGCTTAGGTTGGATTTGGGTGAGGCTTGAGTGAAAAATTTTGTCAATTGGTGGTTCAATTTAGTTTAGGGTAATGTTATTAAGAATTTTGGATATTAATTTAGGGAATTGGTTTAGTCATGAGGTTCAAATAGGGGAAATTGGGACGTGGTCAAATTTAGGGATTTTTTATTTGGGTTGAAATTGGGTTTGCAATTGGGTCAAATTGGGCATAGATTTGGTTTGTATTGGTATTTAGGATGGAATTTTGGTTTAGAATTGAAATTATGTAATATTGGGGTCAATTAGATGGACATTGGGGGTGATTTAGTGAAATTGGGCCATTATGGGCAATTTGGGGCTTTTAGTCAGATTGGGCAAATTCGGTCAAATTAGGTCAATGTTGTTGGTCAAAATTTAAATTAGGAATATTTGGAGGGTTTTTGGGAATTTTTGGAATTTTTGGGCTAAGAGGGGCATTTTGCTCATTTTAGGTATTTTGGGGGTATTTTGAGAATTTTGGTAAATTAGGTTTTCAGGGGCATTTTGGTCACTTAGTGGAGTTTAGGGGTAAAGGGGTCAAAAATTTGGACTTTTGGTAAAATTAGGGTTGAAAGTGATTAATAATCCATTTGAGCCATGGACCAAGGGAATTCCCCAGATAGGCATTCCATGTACTGGTACTAAGCAAACCCTAGCCTGGGGCTAAAAGCTTGGGGAAACCACCCACATGAGTTTCCAAAAGAGTAGTGGATCAAGTGTGATGAAACTTGGTTTAAGGTTGTGAGGTAGTGTATGAGAGTGTAATGTGCAAGTGTGTGTGTGTGAGCCTCACCCATACCACTCAGGGTAAGTCCTAAGGCTTGAACATCCTATAGGGACTTCCTATTGAGCTTCCTAATTCTTGGTCTCATCCTCCTATGCATTTAGATGTTAGATTTTAAGCATTTGAAAACTTCAAGTAAAGCAAAGAAGTTTTTGATTTTCTATGTGGTAAGGGTTCCATTGCTAGTCTTCTAAGAGAGTCACTAGGAAAGTCTTATAGCAAGACCACTGAGGCTTCGAAGAGAGACTAGACTTCAACAAAAGTGAGATCAACATCTACCAGGTGATTCAACCAAACTACCCAGTCCGTCCCTCCATGAAATCAAGTTTACCTACTGTTTTAAGTGTCAGCGGGTGGAGAGTAAAAAGAAAGGTGGAGCTACTTTCCTCCGAAATTAGATATCAAGTCTAGTAGCTTCTAGCAGTACTTGAGCTGCATACGATACATGCAAATTCCATTGATCATGTCGTTTAAATAATGAATGCAGATAGAAAATTATCTGAAAAATTTGACTGTATACTTATATGCGGTAGAGTTACTTGAAAATCCTTGCAGAGATCTTTTTCGTCACAGTTCCCAAGATAACAGGGTGGTGTATCTACAACTTATTTATGATCTACTGAACATTTGAGACACTTTTTATTTATTTTCTACTGCTTGGGACTTTTATTTATATTTTTTATGGGAAACTGTATTTCATTTGTAGCTACTTTGATATAGTTTAATTGTAGTTTACGTGTTACGTATATAAATACATAGGAATTGACTTTTATGCATGTAAATCTTCCTAAAAAAATGAATAAAAGGAATGTGAGAAGTAATAATGCTCTTAACGTTAAACATAGATTTATTTGATATTTTAGCTCTAGCAATGTAGATATAGTTTATTTAAATAAAATAAAAAAGATTGAGTAGTATTTTATTCTAAGGTCATTATTAATATATTTTATTATTCTCTATGACCCACAAATTTATATTATGATATTTTAATTTGATTGCAACGAAGCCAAAAACTTGACCCCGCTATATTATATGTATAGAATTGTAATTGTTTATGTTGTGGATGCTACGTAAGTATACGTATCGTATCAAGTAATACAGGGCTCTAGTGAAGTCCTGGTTATCGATCCCACAGGGAAAGAGAAAATTAAATAACAGCTAATTTTAAAATAATAATAATAATTATAATAAAATAGCATACGAAAATTTGGAATTCTAAATTTAAGCGCAATAAAGTAAACTAAGTATTCTAATCAAGTAACTTATCTAAGTAGAAAATTAATACTAATTGCAAGTGCAGGAAATAAAACTAATTGCTAAATAAGTCTTATCTATTCAGAAAAAGTATCTTTCCCCTTGTTTAGAAATTTAAGTGATTGATGAATTTAAATAGATAATGTTAAGGTATTGTGACAAATAGGAGCATTCATATTCTTTACCCTTTGGTCCAGGTGTAAAGAATATTGACTAATCCTATGTTTGATTACTGAATCTGCGGCTAGGTCTGGGAGGATACCGACTGCCACTTCAGAGCTCCCACGTTTCCCTCGCCTGAGGGCTAACATCTACACTTCAGCTCTCAAACAATATGACCGAATTGAATATTTTAGTCTGTCACACTAAAAATGTTCAATTCTATGCCCAGTGATATTATTTCCCTATTTATTTGCACCTTCCTTCCAAGGCTTTTGAATTTCCCCGAATATCAGATGTAATTTTTACTGTATAATCAACATATTTTAACAAATCAAATGGCCAGTTTGAAAAGTAAATTAAGTTTTAAGTAAAAATTATCACAATTTATTAATATATATAAAATTACTTCTATTTTATTTTCATCAAGTCACTTAATTTCATAAACAGGGAGAAAGACTAAATAAACTACTCAGTATGCATGGAAACTAAAATAAGCATGGATTTCATTTAAAGTTAAAAACAATAAATACAAATACTTATCTTAATTTATCCCTGACGGACTCCTCATGAGTTCCTTTGACTCTTCCTTCCGATACGACACGACTCACTAACTCACTAAATACTCACTAAAGACTCAAAATAACTCACTTATAACAATTAGAACACAAAGATCGCACACTAAATGACACTAAATAACTCAAAAGTAACACACAAAAGACTTAATTTCGGCTTCTATATATAGAGGTAAGCAAAAGACCAAGAGGTGTGTAAGCATCCCTTGAAAAAATGTCCAGGTTTAATGTATCTGCACCATTTGAACTAGCTCGCAGTCGGCGACGAACTACCTCGCTGTCGGCGAGGCTTCTAGAAGATCTTCAACCGCTCTAGCTCGATGTCAGCGGGCTCGGGTTCGCTGTCAGCGAGACAGTTATAAATTCTTCAGAATTTTCTTCTCGTAACCTCGCCGTCGGCTGGCTCGATCTCGCCGTCGGCGACTCAGCACAAATTGCATGATTTTTCTCCAAATTCGCTCCTTTTTATGATTTTTGCTTTTATCACCTAAATTCTTCATTCCTGCAATAAAATATAGAAAATACCTTTCTTTAAAGTGCAATTTCATCAAAAATAGGTATGAATTTCTTAATAAATTTTTCAGCGATCAAAATCCCCCAAACTTACTTATTACTTGTCCCCAAGTAATTTTAGTACTACATAAAAATAATGAATTTTATAATAAGATTTTTCAATTTAAATAACTATGAATTAGATTAATTAATATCATAATAAAGTTAAACCAAAATAATTCATGTAATTTAATTGATCTTATAGAAATAAATTATTTAGTCATCAGGTCTAAGATTTCTAGCTTACTATTCATTTCGAGAATGACTATATTTAAAAGAATAACTACTTAAGATATTCATATGATAAGAAATTCAAGAAAATACTATTAGGTAAAATTCTAATTCATAAACATAAGTTTGGAAATATCTAAGTTTTTCCCTTTAGGTTAAATCAAATGAAGCTAATTTTTGATAAGGCATATCCTCAAGCTTCTCCTCATTTTTCTTTTATTTTTTTTTCTTTTTCTCTCTTTTTTTTTCTTTTTTTCTTTTTCTAATGAGGATTATCGTATCCGGAGAGCCTGTTAATAATTTTGAACTTCATTTTCATCTTCCTAAATTTGAAACTTAGGAATATTTCTTAGCTTATATATACTTCATAGTTTTTACTTTATTGATTTTCAATCTTTTCTTTTTCACTTGATGTTGACCTCATTTTTGATGAGGTCTTCCCTTCTTCTTTTTAGTGCTTAGGATCTAGCCTTAGGCTTTTTCTTTTGACTATCTTAAAGGACTAGAATTGGGACCCGCCTTTTAGAAATTCAAACCACTTCTAAACTCCCTGCAAACTCCACAAACTTGACTATAGACCCCTAATCACCTAGAGGGTTGAAATCAAATGTGGAAGTTTAAAGGATGAGTTCCTATAGGACTCTTTGGCCTTAGGGCCGCTACTGGGTGGCTCGGTCGCAGTGAAGGGGCCGACTTACACATACACTTACATACACACTACACTTACACACTACATTTCCACACACTTCCTAAAACCACACCCATACCCAACTTAACCTCCCGACTCATGTAGGTGATTCACATGGATGGTCCTTAACCCCTAAGCCCTTGGCTAAGAGGGTTAGGAACAACATAGTGAATGCCTCAAATGAGTCCTTTCATGGCTCATATGGGCTTGAAATGGTTTCATGGCTCAACCAAAATGATTTCTTTCCACCTAAATTCACCCAATCTTCAATTTCCCAAATTTTCAATTTTTGACCCCGAGACCCTACACCTACTAAACCTACCCAAAACCTCGAAATTACCCAAATTTTTGCAAAATTTCCAAATTACCCAAAATTTTCCAAAATTAATCCCAAACATCTCCACATCACTCAAATTGATCATCCATACCCAAAAATATCAAAGATTCCAAAAATACCCCCAATACCCTCCAAATACCCAAAATACCCTTCTTGGCCTAAAAATCCAAAAATTCAGAAAATTCCCAAAAAATTCCAGAAAATCCTAAATATTCCCAATTTCATTTTTTCCAACTACACCATGGGCCAATTTTGTCAATTTACCCTACTTTTGTCAAAACCCCCAAATTGACCCATTTTAACCCAAAGTGAACCCAATGTTAAACCAAACCTATCCAATTGACCCAAATTCTGGTCCAATTCAATTCTAAACTTCAATTAAACATTCCCAATACCAATTTAGACCAAATCCAAGTCCAATTTGATTGACATTTGGATCCAATCTCACTTTTGGCCTTAAAGCCCGATTTGGACCCATGACCCAAACTTAACCCAAACTCACCCAATTCAACTCCAATTAACCTCAAATCTTTTCTAAATCTTCCTTAACATTCCCACAAACAAAACCCTAACATGATTTGCCCAAAATTTGAACCCAAGTCCCACTCAAACTCAACCCAGAGGTCAAAAGGCCCATTTTTGACCTAAACCCAAACCTAACCCAAATTCAACCCAATTCAAATCCAAATCACCCCCAATTTGTTTCAAATCACTCATGACACATCCATGAGCTAAACCCAACAATTATTTGGCCCAACCTCTTTACAAAATTCCCATCCATAAATTCATTTTTAAACTTAAGGGCCCATCCCTTAAACCCTCCTAAAAGCCCATTTCCTCCGAAAATTCAAAAGCCCAAATCATCCTAAAGCCCACATGACACTTCCCCTCATCATCCATTTGATCAAAATCACCCCTAAGTTGCAAAATCATCAATTAAACCATTCCAAATCAAGCCACATGTTAAATTACCCCCTAAATGCCAAATATTTCTAAAACCCTTTTTCATGAAATAAGCCAACCTTTTCCCAAGCCAAATGGAGCCATGAACAAGCCATTCTCAAGCCACATGAAGCCATGAGGGCTTTGACTTGTCATTAGTCCATTTATGGCAAGAAGAGGGGGATCTTTCTTAAGCCTCCCTTAAGCCTTTTTTACCTTAAGCATGTCACACTCTAAACCATGCTTTGCCACCTAATCCTTGATGGAGACTCCACCACACATGGGAGGTTGACCCACCCGACCTCCTCGGCCCAAAACCGAGGTCTTGGGGAGGTGCACCCAACCCATTTGCATGGGTTGACCAAAATAAGCTAAAATGGCCCCTTCCCCTTTCTACTTTGATTCAACCACTTTACACATGGCATTTGCCAATTGCCTACACTAAACCCCGACCACGACCCACCCGACCAAGATGGTGACCATTGCACGGCCGGCGGCCACCGAGGCCGCCGGATAACACCATGGCCGAGAGCTCACATGTGAGCCAACATTGAAATTCTCACTTGCTGAGCTGCCTCATCCCCAGGTGGCTACCATGGCTGATCTTCTCCTCACCAGAGCAGGCTGATCCCAAGCCCTAACTCCCCAGGAGGCCCCCGACCAACTCTATTTAAACTCCACCCCTCTCGGCCATGAAAAAGGAGAAGCACAAACCTTGCCAAAACTCTGCCAAAATTGTTCCAGACCCTTCTCCATCCTTAGAGCACTTGATCCCCAGTGAAATCCCCCTGCCATTTCTCCTCTGTAAGCTCAATTTCAGAGTTGAAATTCCACCCAAAACCGGGACACTTCTCCACGGTGAGCCAATTCCCAAATTGATTAGCTCTACACCTTCACCGGACCAGAGAAGGTGTCCACCATCAAAAGCCCCATCTCCGGGCCACCCGGTTGCTCCAACCTCCAAGCTTTGTGATCGGGCTTGGTCGAAATCATATCCGGACGATTCACCGGACCGGGAGACTTCATCCGGAGCTTGCGGGACCCAATCGAAGGTGCAACAACTCTCGGATTGAAGCCACACTTCTCCGAGCCAAGGTATGAGCTAACTCTTCATCCCGAGCTTCGGAGATTCTCCATTTCAAATGCTTTAATTTCAATGCATGTTAATCTGTATAGATGTGTTCGTCTCTTCGAGACGAATCCATAGAGTATAAGAACGTAAAAATCCATTGAGAATCGAGTGAGATCTTAGGGATTTAGTGTGGACGGCTCTCGGGTGAGAACACTTGGGGACGATGAACGGATGCGCGTCCATTCAATACACGCGCGGACGGACGGCTCGGATGGCGTCGGACCGGGAGACGGTACGAGAACCGCGGGGCCCGGGCTGGCGACTCGAGTGACGGCGTCGAATGGGAGCGCGCCGCGTGGCCTTTCGGAGCTGCCGAGGATGCGTTGGCGCCGACTCGGATAAGTAGAAAATTAGGGATTTTCCGATTTATTTAATTCCCTAAACTTCAAAAATTCATATCTCCGTGTAGAAAAATCGGAAAAATAAAATAAAAATACCCTCTTGCTCGGTGAAGAGAGGAGAATAATGTGGAAAAGAAATCACTTAATTTCATCAAATATTTTATTTTTTATAATTTATTTACTCTCTGCATTGTTTTAATTCTCCATGCATGCATACAATTCACCATGGCATGAGACCATAGGGCTTTTGAAGCCTCCGAATTTGGGAACATTCCCCGAATTTTCCAAAGTCGGAGGCCATCCCTATGAAGAGTTCTTGATTTTTCAAGTTCAGGTCACTGTTTTGAGTATTTTAATTCCAGTAAATAGCATGTTGTGAAATAAATTCTAGAAAAATTTGGTGATGTTCCTTGTGACCAGAGAACCCTAGTAAAAATAGATTTTGGCTTAGTTCTTTCAAAACAACCCTAATTGGCTTAAACACCCAAAATAGGTCTTTAATTAATTAGAGTTAACCAGGCATCAAATTGACTTGAAATCAATTCTCCATTGACCTTTAGGATCAGAGGAATCCACCATAAAAATTTGAGGTCAATTGGACTTGGTTAGCCCCACTAATTGGGTTGATTAAGTCACTTAGCCATTTTAAACTTTAAAAATTCATAACTTTTAAATTACTTTTCAAAAATTCACTAAATTAGTTTTGGTGCCTCTCTGATATCAGGGGAATCTAAGAAAATTAAAATTTCAATTTTCTGAAAAAGTTGATTTTTAATAATATTTTAATATTTTTAATAATTAAAAAATAATAAAAATCACAAAAATAATAAAATTCACCAAAATGTCACATTTTGAATTTTAATCACTTAGGAACAAATCCCCCATTTTTCCTAGGTCTATTTAGTGAGATATTGAATTTTAAAGCCCTAGGGTAATTTTAAAATTAAAAAAAATGTATTTTCTAGCATTTTCACTAAAATAATTATAATAAATCATAAAAAAATCAGAAAATTGCAAAATTTGTTTCTCTGGTTTTCTTGATATCAGAGAGATTTTTAGAAAATATAAAATCCATTTTTCAACATTTATTTTATTTTTAAATTAATTAACACTCCAAAACTCAAAATAATTATAATAAAAATAATATAATTCAAAAAATCACCAAAATTGGTCCAAGTGCTTCTCTGTTCATTAGAAATGTCCCCTAATTTTCTTAAGGACAGAAACTTTCCTTTGGTCATGTTATCAAATTTTCCTTGAAAATCTCTATTTTCCACCAAAAATAATTATATAAATAAATTAAATACAGAAAAATCACATTTTCTCCTCTCATGTCTTTATTGACATATAAGTGAAGTCACATAAAAATTTCAAGTTCATTTAAGTTCAATTTAGTGAGTTATGAAATTATTAAGCTTAAGGGGTAAAATGGTAATTAAACTTTCAACCCTTAATTAAAACTTTAGGTTTAATAAAAAATCAACAAGTAAAACATTTGATCTTAATCTGATTTGGATGATTGAAATTTAAATAATTAAAGGGTAGAAACTCATTAAACAAATTTTAAAATAATTAAACTTTAATTAAATAATAGATTAAATTTGGAAGAATAATAAAATTGGAATTATTAAAATAAGGGATATTTAGTAGGAAGAGATTTATTCTTTAATTTAAAAAATCCCTAAACTAATTATATCATTAACATTTAACTCTTAATTAAAATGATAACTCAAATTTAAAATATTAAAAGACTTAATTAAATCATTAAACTCTTTTAAAATCTCAATTAAAATTATAAATTAAATTAAATTAAAATTAAATTAAATAATTAAATTAAATTAAATTAAACAATTAAATTAAATTAAATTAAATTAAATTAAATTAAAATTAAATTAAATAATTAAATTAAATTAAATTAAACAATTAAATTAAATTAAATTAAAATTAAATTAAATAATTAAATTAAATTAAATTAAAGAATTAAATTAAATTAAATTAAATTAAATTAAATTAAATAATTAAATTAAATTAAATTAAACAATTAAATTAAATTAAATTAAATTAAATAATTAATTTAAATTAAATCAAATCAAATTAATTAAACATCAAATCAAATTAAATTAAATTAAGTTAAATTAAAACTCAATTAAATTAAATTGAATTAAATATAACGTCACCTAAGACATAAAAGAAATTAAATATAAAGCAACTTTTTAACTTAAATCAAATCATTTAAATACTAATTTACCCTTGAAAGCTTTGATTATCATAACTCCTAAATGAAACATTAAATGAAGTGCTACTTCACTTATAAGATATTCAAATGTCTTAATTCACTGGGCAAGTTAACAAAACTTGAAAACCTCGGACGATTGATTCATTTATATAATTAAATTCATTTGGACTTAAAACAATCCTAGAAATATTGAAAAGATGTTTAAGATTCCTCTTAAGCACTTCCTCGATATGATAGGATATTTATAAGAACAATTGGACTTAATTGTTCTTTGATGAAGAAAATCGTCCTCAAACAAAAACACAAAGAACCTAGACGTCATAGGAGATGACTAGCTATAGGATTAGGAATTTGGTAGAAAACCATAACCTTTCCCTTAGCTTTACCTAGGAACTTGCTTAAATATTCTAATTGTGTTTTAAGTGTAGCTTGAGATGACGGGAAGACCCTCCAGGTACGCTTTTATTTTATTGCAATTTACTTTCTTGCAATTTACTTCCCTGCAATTTACTTTATTGCAGATGCACTTTACTTTTCTTGCATGATAAAACAACTGTTGCATGAAAACCCACACCTTTAGGATAGTCCCTAAAACCGAAACCAAAACTAAGTTAAAAGTCATTGCAAGATAAAATTCACCGCCACAACATTTCAAAATATAAAACAACTCAAAATTTAATCACAAACGAACACAAAACTACAATTGCAACTAAATTAAAACGTCCCGTTGGATGATCGGGAATACCTCGGATGATGTAACCTACGTGTTGCTAACGGGATTTCCCACGGTCTAAATGAAAGTGTGGAACTCATTCGGTTGAGTTTAGCAAATTCATCCGGACTAAGTGAATCCGATAAAAATAATGATGCGGAAGGATGGAACCGTGGGATCTTAACCGGTGTCGTTATAATCAACTTTAAGATTTGTTTTAATCAAAATACAAAACACTTGGAAATTAAGACTTCTCTAAACCAAAACACTTTTCGCATCTCCGATTTATGATTTCTAAAACTAAACCTCTGCAACAACAAGGAGCTTGGAGCATGGTGGGCGGCACGGCCATCGTCATCAACAAAACTTGAACCTACTTCAACAAAACCTTCTTAGAATTAAACAACAAAGCCATAGGACTTCGAGGTAGCTTGCATAGTGCAACATAAATCCTCAACCTCTTCGTTAGGCATTTGCATTGCAAATTAAGCCCTAACCGGTCTTAGGATTCCGAGGTAGTCGTCCGATACGACAATAAACCCTCACATCTTCTAAGTTATTTGTTTGATTTTATCATACAAATATAAGCCCTAATTAATTAAAATTGGCGAGATTGAAATACTAAATAAACATTAGGACTTTCCTAAATTCAAGCCAAACAATAGGATAGTCGGGAAATTACCGAAGTTCACTTCGAATCAGTGATTCCTCCTACCTTTCTTCCTTCGGATTCACAAAACAAAAATGTTCCAAATTTGATCCATTCCCTATTGAAATTCCAAAATTCAATCTTTAAAAACCTTAAACTTTGAAATTCTTGAGAGCGAAATTATTGGTTATTATCGAGAGTTTTCTTAGGTGATTCCCGTCACTTAAGATGTAATTAACTATAGGGGCTTGCCCTTATAGGGAATTTTAAAGAACCTGAGTAATATAAACCCTGTTTAATACTTTCATATTAAGCGAGGGAATTTGTCGGCTTATAAAATTGGTTCGCGAGACCAAACGGATGTCACAAAACTTCTAGTTTATTTGATCGAGCCCCACCCTCAAGCAGTGTGTCTATCCTTAGGGATATATACACGGTTTGTGGTGCGGTGCTCATTTATATAAACTATTTGGGATGTGAGATCGGTTTAATCTCACATCTTAAAACTTTCAAATTTAAAATTATTTTCAAAGTCAAATACTACTTTCTAAATTATATATATATTTAAATCAAATTTAAAATTTAAATTCGCCGACAACTTACGTTAGGCGACCCCCTTTTAAAATACAACACAACCTAAAAATATGCCGACACTTGAATACTTAAGAATTTAAATTTTAGAATATAGTTTTCCTTAAAAAAAATATTTTACTATATTCTTATTCCCTTTAACCAAATATTTTATTCTATTTAATTAATTAAAGTACTAGAAATATTTTATTTAACCTTTTATAATAATTAAATAAAATAATTCATATCAAATTGAAAAATTTGCTATAAAAATCATTTTATAATAATTTGAAAATAGAAATTGAGAGCAAGTTAATAACTAAATTTGTATTTTACTTTCCCCCCAAACTTAAATTTTTATATCTATTCTAAATATTGAATAAGAAGGAAAGTAAATAAATCATACCTTTGAAGTTTAGGTATTTCTTATCTTTAAAATTTTTGCAGGCTTTTTCATTTTTCATTGAACCTGTACTGTTAGTATTCTCCATATATATATAACAATTTAAAGAAAATGCAGGGATAAAACCTAAGATAAGTATTAAACATAACAATTAAAATAACTCTACACTACACATATGAATTACTAACATATTAAAAATAATTGAACTAACAGATTAACAATTCTAAAAACTTAAAACAATACAAAATAAAATAAAAACATATTTAAGAAAACTAACATCCTAATTAACATAAAAACAAATGCAATTAACTAACAAAAAAAACAAAAACTAACTACTATAACAATCCAAGCAGATTAATCTAACTAAAATCAAATGTCACAAAATAAAGTACTGAATATTACAAACATATACAGTCCTCAAAATAACTTACATCAAACAAATAAAATAAATAAAGTCCTAATCTTCAGCATCAAAGTCCCAAACTATATCATCTCCTCCCTGATCTGTAAGATGCTGAGAAGACTGAGCAGGGTGATACTGAGTGTACACAGGGCATTCCGGAAAGACTACATCTAAATCTCCACTCCTATAACGACGTTCGACTTCATAATATGTAATCTCGTATTCTGAATGTTGCTGGAGGTATTCACTATCATAATCATGTCTCCTCTCCAGATTAACAATCCTTTGATCAAAATGATCAAACCTTCTCCCCATGGTCTCTCCAAACTGCTCAAAACTCCTCCTATGTAGAGTCAATTCATTCATCAGATCTTGTAAGGTAGGGGTGGTAGGCTCAGGAGTTCCATAGCTAGTAGAGGGTATATCTCTACTTGACTGAGTAAAATAACTTCTTACTCTTGCTCTCCACCCTTCATGGGACTCATACTTCTTAATGTTAGCAGTTGTAAGAGGTTTCATTGGTTCCACCCATTCTTCATCATCTCTAGCCTCAACTCCAGAGAGTTGGCAGAGTGCAAAAATCAATCCAAGGTGGCCCAATCCAGCTCCACTCTCATTTCTAGGAGTGGCCAGGATATTCTGATAAATAACTCTCTCGATGTTCATGCTTCATTATTCCGAATGCGAAATTCAGAATTGCTTCTATCTCGTGTTACCTCACTATGGTGATATGTGGGTAACAGAGTAGAACAAATAAAGTAATGCCAGGCTTTGGAGACTGCATTTAATATGGAAAGAGGAAAATTCACAATTTCCTACTGCTTCATTTTCCATACTCCGGTCCCATCAGTGAGAAAGTTAATGACTTCCTCCAGTGGTCCTTCCATTGTTCCAAAAGTTTCATACTCGCTAAAGTGCGAGTCATGAACTTCATAGAACACGTTAATTCTAGCAGCATTAAAATCTATAAAAAACCCTCGTACCTTTACAGGTGCATCTTCAGCGACAGTCAAATTGGCATAAAACTCTTTCACAACTTCTACAGCTGCTCTATACTAAACATAACAGAAATTTTCCCATCCTCGTTCCTTTATAATTCACTCTACTTCTCCTCCCGGTTTTTTGAATACCCGATCCGCAATGCACTTCCTTCCTTGTATATTTTCAAAATATTTTGCTTGTGCTCGTGCATTAATGAATCGGTTTTCGTCGAACTCTACTCGACGTTTCTGTCGTGGAGCCATTCGATCGATCTGTGAAAATCATAAAAATTTTCACCAAACTTAATAATAATACTAAGAAGGCTTCCTACAACATTTGTAAGCAATTTAAATCAAATTCCATGGATTTCCACCGAATATTTCTTCCACATTTTGATTTTTCCCAAAATTTGCAATGTGGTGAAAATACGTGGTGAAAATAAAAAATTTTTGCATAGGAGTGAAGCTCTTACCAAGAGAAGATGAAATCCGATGTTTTTAAGTGATGAAATAACTTCAAATCCAAGATCTCTCAAGCCCTAGGTCGATTTTTGCGAAAATTGGAGGTTGGGGATGATGAATAGTGTTTTTGACCGGTCAAATATATGTTTTTTTTTCTACCTCGCTGTCAGTGAGATTTTTCTCGCCGTCGGCGAGCTAATATTTTTCAGAACCAAAAACTTTCGGGAAAAATCCGCTGTCGGCGAGATTTTCTTCTGTCGAGATCGATCTCGTCGGCGGGATTTTTCTCGTCGTCGGCGAGATTCCAAAAATTTTAAATTTCTGAAATTCGTCATTCATTTTCGTCCTTGATTTGTCTTATATTATATTTTCGATCACATCATTTATTAATTTAATATGAAGATTAGCTACTTATACACAAACAAATTCACACAACACAACAAATTAACTTTAATATTGAAATTCATGAGACATACAAACTAACATAATCTTTAGACTCTATAATCAAACTTCAAACTTCAATCCTTACTACTAATCAGCATCGCAAACCAAACCACGACACACTAAATGCTGATACAAAACTATGACGCATATCTCAACTAAGTTTGAGATATTCAAATCATCACTCCACACATAATAAAAATCTAAATCAAATCAAATAACATAAACATAAACATACTATGAAAATCTTTACTACTACTCTTCAATGTCAGAATCTTCATCTTCTCTGATATTTCCGATATGACGATGATGCACAAATAAGTTATAGAAAGGCCTGAAGGGAAATTCCGAGCGGATTCTTCGGTGATCCAACCCTTCGTCTCGGTAGATGAAGAAAGCTAGCTTCCAAGTGTCCGGAATGATCGAAGTGTTCCTTCATCCTCCGATCAATGTGATTAAATAAATCGGATATATTGTCGATTAAGTCTCTCACATTCGTAGTTCTTTCTCCATTCCATTAATTTTCTTCATAAGTAACTCCGTTTTATCTGAAATAGGCCTTGTTATAGGATGATTCTGTGAAGCTCTATCAGAGATGAATGTAATGTCTTCATTATTGTCCAAAGTAGGGAACATATCTGTAGGATCAAGCGGCTTCCAAGGTAACAGAACCTTTTCCCAAGCTTCATAAGAAACACAGTACCGATCGCATAATGCAAAAATAGTAGATGGGTGTCCTAGTCCGTGAACTGACCCATGCACAATTAAACCCGATGCAGACTTAACAATTATTGATCCCACGTCAATAGGCAATCCAATTTGAATACAATAATTCAATATAGCGCATTCTTTCGAAACCTTGTTTACCCTCATAGTAGGTAACAATTTAGATGAGATGAAAAAGTGCCGGTGCTTCGAGACGAGATTTAAAAGTGATGCGAGAGAAACTAACATACCCGTCTTTACGCATTTCCCAATCTTCCAGTTCATCAATCAGATATCGAAATATCTCATTCATATTATACCGAGATGGCACAAAATTTGAATAGTGACATACCGAGGTGTTTTCTATAGAGAATAACTCATTTACTCTTGATGGAGTAAACGTCACCCATCTTCCTCGGACGTAGATATTCCCATTGTTGATCGCATGTAAGTTAGAGTAGAACTCTTTCACAACTGGAATAACAACAACGGACGTAGTGTAACAGAATACCTCCCAGTGCCGCTGTGCGATCATTTCTTCTATCTTCGTAGTGGAATTCTCTAATCCTCGATTGACAAATCCCCGTTCCTTGATAACTCTTTTCTTTACCAAAACATTGTTGAAGATCCTCTGCGCTTCCGCACTCACAAATTTCCTCCGGTTAAACACTCCAGATTTAGAAGAATCTAAGAATTTGGAGGCCATTATGGTGAATGGAATGAATTCTAGTGAAGAAGGCAGACTTAGAATGGTTTAAGAATAGTTTTTCACTAAGGATTTGGTGTTGAAATCGTCCAATTTGGCTTTAAAGTATATATAACTCATTTTTATAACTTCCTCGCTGTCGGCGACTTAGTTATAAAAACTGTCTTTCAGGTTCTCGCTGTCGGCGAGCTCGTTTCTCGCTGTCAGCGAGCTTGTAAATAAACTGAATTAGGCGCGAACCTCGCTGTCGGCGAGTATCGACCTCGCCGTCGGCGAGATTTCAAAATAATGTCCAATTTCGCTCTAAATCGAATAATTTCATTTCTCATCATAATGGTTCGAATATGTGACGATTCTTAATAATAATTGAGTAGTAAAGTTTCAATAATATAGATTAATTATTAAAATACAATAAAAATAGATAACTAATATGGGTTGCCTCCCATAAAGCGCTTGGTTTAACGTCGTCAGCCCGACCTAATTTCAATTATTAATCAGGTTGACTAAGCATTAAAACTTCTTTATAGTTAGGTCTTATACCTTCGAAATATGGTTTTAATCTATGTCCATTAACTTTAAATTTATGTCCAGTTTTTGGATCTTCGATTTCTATAGTTCCGTATGAAAATATTTGAGTTATGGTGAAAGGTACTAACCATCGAGACTTCAATTTTTCAGGAAATAATTTCAATCTAGTATTATATAACAAAACTTCCTGTCCTGGTTCAAAATTTCTCTGATTAATCTTCCGATCATGCCATAATTTCATTTTTTCTTTATAAATCCGATCATTATCATATGATTCATTTCTTAATTCTTCCAATTCATTTAATTGCACCAATCTTTTCTCACTAGCTTCCTTCATATTATAATTAAATTCTTTAATCGCCCAATATGCTTTATGTTCTAATTCAACTGGTAAGTGACATGTTTTTCCATATATAAGCCTGTAAGGAGTCATTCCAATCGAGTTTTATAAGCAGTCCTATAAGCCTATAATGCGATGTCTAATCTAATAGACCAATCTAACCTATTTGGGTTTACTGATTTTTCTAAAATACGTTTAATCTCACGATTGGATACTTCAGCTTAATCCGCTAGTACTGTGGATGATAAGCGAGTGGATATCTTATGAGTAATATTGTATTTTTCTACTAGTTTGTGAATATATTTATTTCTAAAATGAGTTCCTCCGTCGGTGATAATCACTCTCGGCATTCCAAATCTAGTAAAAATATTTTTCATCAGAAATTTTGAAACACTCTTAGCATCACACCTAGGTAAATCTTGTGCCTCGATCCATTTGGAAACATAATCAACAGCTACTAATATATATGAGTTTCCAAACGAAAGAATAAAAGGTCCCATAAAATCTAATCCCCAAACATCAAACATTTCAACTTCTAATATAAAGTTTAGAGGCATTTCGTTTCTTCTAGATATATTTGCTACTCTTTGACATTTATCGCAAGTTTTAATATATCTGTATACATCTTTAAATAGAGTAGGCCAGTAAAATCCAGATTGTAGAATCTTATAAGCAGTTTTATCAGTCCCAAAATGTCCTCCAAAATCAGAATCATGACATTTTTGAATAATTGGTTCGATTTCTTCATAAGGTACACATCATCTAATAATTAAATCCTTACATTGCTTATATAAATATGGTTCATCCCAAAAATAGGTTTTCGTATCATGGATGAATTTTTTCTGTTGTTGCAAAGTTAACATAGGTGGTAAAATATTACTAACTGTATAGTTTACTATATCAGCATACCGTGGTATTTTCCACTCATTGATACTATATAGTTGTTCATCAAGAAAACTGTCTATAATTTCATTTTCAATATCAGATAATTCATGATTTTCTAATCTTGATAAATGATCCGCAATTTGATTATCAGTTCCTTTCTTATTAACGATCTCAAAATCGAATTCTTGCATTAATAGCATCCATCTAATTAATCTTGGTTTGGAATCTTTCTTTTGCATTAAATATTTGATAGCGAGAATGATCGGTATGCACGATACATTTTGTTCCAATCGGATAAGTTCTAAATTTATTAAAACCATATACTACCGCTAATAATTCTCTTTACGTAAGTCGTATAATTTATTTCAGCATCATTTAGAGTTTTACTAAGCATAGTATATAACTTTAAAAATCTTTTCATATCTTTGCCCAAGAACTGCTCCTACGAGCATAATCACTAGCATCACACATAAGCTCAAATGGTTTCTTCCGGTTAGGTGAAACTATTATATGTGCTTGTAATTAATTTTTCTTTTAAGAGTTCAAAAGCATTCGAGCATTCGATTGTAAATTCAAATTTCTTGTCCTTTTCGAGAAGTTGGCATAGAGGTTTAGTAATTTTTGAAAAATCTTTTATATATCGTCTGTAGAATCCAGCATGTCCAAGAAAACTTCTTACCCCTTTTACCGTAGTTAGAGGTGGTAATTTAGCTATAACTTGAATTTTTGCAGGGTCCACTTCCATGCCTTTTTCCGAAATTTTATGCCCTAATACAATGCCGCCAGCAACCATAAATTGACATTTCTCCCAATTTAGAACTAAATTTGTGTCCTCACATACTTCTAATACTTTTTCAAGATGAGTTAAGCATGTGTCAAATTATGTTCCAAATACAGAGAAATCATCCATAAATACTTCTATTCCATTGTCAATTAACTTACTAAATATAGACATCATACATTTCCGGAATGTTGCTTGGTGCATTACATAATCCAAAAGGCATTCTTCGAAAAGCGAAAGTTCCATAAGGACTAGTAAATGTAGTTTTTTATTGATCCTCAGGAGCAATTTGTATTTGATGATAATCGGTGTATCCATCTAGAAAACAAAAATACTTATGCCCGGCTAATCTATCTAACAGCTGGTCTAGAAATGGTAAAGGGAAGTGATCTTTCCTGGTGGCGGTATTTAATTTCCTATAATCAATACATATACGCCAACCAGTAACTTGTCTTATAGGAATAAGATCGTTATTTTCATTGACAGTGACGGTCACTCCTCCCTTCTTAGGAACACAGTGAATTGGGCTTACCCAAGCACTGTCAGAAATAGGATAAATGATACCATTATCTAACCATTTTAAAATTTCTTTCTTAACTACTTCTTTCATTATTGGGTTTAATCTCCTTTGGGGATCTGCTTTAGGTTTATGTTCATCATCTAAAATAATTCTATGCATACAGATTGAAGGACTAATTCCTTTAATATCTGATAAAGTCCAACCAAAAGTTTTCTTATATTTTTTAAAGTTTCTAAAAGTTTTTGTTCTTGAGATTCGTTTAATGCAGATGAAATAATAACTGGTAAAGTTGAAGAATTACCTAAATGAGCATATTTCAAATGATCAGGTAATATTTTTAGCTCAAGTTCAGGAGGTTTAATAATTGATGGAACTATATTCTTGTCAGTGTTTTCAGTATTATCCAAAAATTCAAATCTTTCCTGAATATAATCTAGTTCTTCATTATTATCTTAAATTAATTCAATATTTTCTTTTTCTAAAATATCTTCGTAATATTCCTTAAAATGTTCTTGTTGTAATTGTTCAAGTATTTCCATCCGAAAACATTCATCGTCTTTTTCTAGCGCGAGGATATTTCATTGATTTTGCAATATTAAAGGTAACTTTTTGGTCATTTACTCTCATAGTTAATTCTCCTTTCTGAACATCAATCATAGCTTTTCCAGTAGCTAAAAATGGTCTTCCTAAAATGATAGAAATTTCTTTATCTTCCTCCATATCTAAAACAATAAAATCTACTTGGGAAGATAAATTTATCCACTTTTACTAACACATCTTCAATAACTCCCTTAGGATAGGTAACCGAACGATCGGCTAATTGAAGGGTTACTGAAGTAGGTGTAATTTTTCCTAATCCTAATCTCTTAAAAATCGATAGAGGCATTAGATTGATGCTTGCTCCTAAGTCACACAAAGCTTTTCCATAAAATTTTTCTCCTATAGCGCGGGGTATAGTGAAACTACCGGGATCTTTCAATTTTTCGGAAGCTTCTTCGAATAATAACACTACACTCTTCACTAAGTGAGACTCGTTTCATTATCGGTGAATTTTCTTTTCTTATTTAAAATATCTTTCATAAATTTTACATAATTTGGCATCTGATCTAAAGCTTCGACAAAAGGTATATTGATTGTTAATTTCTTTAGTATTTCAAGGAATTTAGCAAATTGTTTATCTTTTTTATGTTGAGCTAGTCGTTGAGGAAATGGTGGTGGAGGTGTTTCAACATAAATTTTCATAGGTATTAAAGGATGTTCCAAGTTTGAATCTTGTTGAATTGTTTCCTTTTCAATTTCCACTTCCTCATTTTGGCTTTTAAGTTCTTTTTGAATTTGAGGTTCTAATTCTTTTCCACTCCTTAGTTGTATTGCTTTAATTTGTTCTTTTCCTTGATCTTTAGGATTTATTTCCACATTACTAGGAAAAGTTCCAGGTATTCTATTATTTAGTGGAGTAGCAATATGTCCAAGTTGAGTTTCGATATTTTTAATAGATGTTCCTTGAATTTGTAATTGATTTCCTTGAATTTGTAGTTGATTTCCTTGATTTTGTAGTTGATGACCCATATTCAAAATTAATTCATCCATAGATAATTTCTTATCTTTGAATTGTGGGTTATTGTTATTAAATCCGAGTGGGTAATTAGGTTTATAGTTTGGATTTGCTTGATTAGGTTGATTCATCCATATTTGATTAGATGTGTTATTCCAATTAAAATTTGGATGAGTTTTCCAACCAGGATTATAATAGTTTGAATAAGGGTTATTAGTTATATTATTAATAGCATTTAAAGTTTCATAATTAGATTGAGATTCTATGATTTGTCCAGATGAGTTTTCTTCTAAAGTAGGAGAGTAGTTCATTCCAAAATGATCTAATTTCTTAGATATAGAAGCAATTTGAGAAGCTAACATAGATATTGCATCATTTTCATGAATGCTGGCTATTTTTTCGGATTTAATCTATCTGCAGGCCATTGGAAATTATTTGTTGCCATTTCTTCGATTAGTGCATAAGCTTCATCAAATGGTTTAGACATTAATGAACCTCCAAAGAACGAGCATCGATAATTGATCTTAAAGATCCTACTAATCCATTATAAAAGGTTTGAATAATCAGCCAATCTGGTAGTGCATGATGTGGGCATTTCCTAAGAAGTTCCTTAAATCTCTCCCAAGATTCATATATTGATTCTCCATCTATCTGACAAAAAGAGGTTATATCATTTCTAAACTTAGCAGTTTTAGATGGTGGAAAATATTTGGATAGAAATTTTTGTGATAATTCTCCCCAAGTTTTAATAGATCCAGGTGCTAACGAATTCAACCACATTTTAGCCTTATCCCTTAATGAAAAAGGAAAAAGTCTAAGTCTTATAACATCGTCAGATACTCCTTGATATTTAAAAGTAGCACAAAGTTCTAGAAAACTAGCAAGATGTAAGTTAGGATCTTCGATAGGTGAACCACTAAATTGATTGTTTTGTACCATTTGGATAATTGCGAGTTTAAGTTCAAATGAATTAGCGACTACATCGGGGTTTTGAATAGTTAAATGAATTTCATCCGATGTAGGGTTGGCATAATCTCTTAATGGTCTTTGTTGGTTCATATTTTGAATTTCAGGAATATTCGCCATTTGTGTTAAATTTATAGTTTGTTTCTTTTGTTTTCTAATTCTTTTAATTGTACGCTCTAATTTAGAATCGTAAGGTATTAAATTTTCGTTTCCAAATTTGCGCATACAATTTCAGAATAGATATTAAATTTATTTATTATGATTATTTTAAAATAGTCCGTTACTCTAGTAAATTTTTCTTACTCTCCCCGGCAACGGCGCCAAAAACTTGACCCACAAATTTATATTATGATATTTTAATTTGATTGCAACGAAGCCAAAAACTTGACCCCACTATATTATATGTATAGAATTGTAATTGTTTATGTTGTGGATGCTACGCAAGTATACGTATCGTATCAAGTAATACGAGGCTCTAGTGGAGTCCTGGTTATCGATCCCACAGGGAAAGAGAAAATTAAATAACAGCTAATTTTAAAATAATAATAATAATTATAATAAAATAGTATACGAAAATTTGGAATTCTAAATTTAAGCGCAATAAAGTAAACTAAGTATTCTAATCAGGTAACTTATCTAAGTAGAAAATTAATACTAATTGCAAGTGCAGGAAATAAAACTAATTGCTAAATAAGTCTTATCTATTCAGAAAAAGTATCTTTCCCCTTGTTTAGAAATTTAAGTGATTGATGAATTTAAATAGATAATGTTAAGGTATTGTGACAAATAGGAGCATTCCTATTCTTTACCCTTTAGTCCAGTGTAAAGAATATTGACTAATCCTATGTTTGATTATCGAATCTACGGCTAGGCTGGGAGGATACCGATCGCCACTTCGTAGCTCCCACGTTCCCTCGCCCGAGGGCTAACATCTACATTTCAGCTCTCAAACAATAGGACCGAATTGAATATTTTAGTCCGTCACACTAAAAATGTTCAATTCTACGCCAGATGATATTATTTCCCTATTTATTTGCACCTTCCTTCCAAGGCTTTTGAATTTCCCCGAATATCGGATGTAATTTTTACTATAGTTGATAATCAACATATTTTAACAAATCAAATGGCCAGCTTGAAAAGTAAATTAAGTTTTAAGTAAAAATTATCACAATTTATTAATATATATAAAAGTACTTCTATTTTATTTTCATCAAGTCACTTAATTTCATAAACGGGAGAAAGACTAAATAAACTACTCGGAATGCATGGAAACTAAACTAAGCATGGATTTCATTTAAAGTTAAAAACAATAAATACAAATACTTATCTTAATTTATCCCCAAGCAGACTCCTCGCAGTTCCTTTGACTCTTCCTTCCAGTACAGCACGACTCACTAACTCACTAAATACTCACTAAAGACTCAAAATAACTCACTTATAACACTTAGAACACAAAGACTGCACACTAAATGACACTAAATAACTCAAAAGTAACACACAAAAGACTTAATTTCAGCTTCTATATATAGAGGTAAGCAAAGGACCAAGAGGTGTGTAAGCATCCCTTCAAAAAGTGTCCAGGTTCAATGTATCTGCACCATTTGAACTAGCTCGCCGTCGGCGACGAACTACCTCGCTGTCGGCGAGGCTTCTAGAAGATCTTCAACCGCTCTAGCTCGCTGTCAGCGGGCTCGGGCTCGCTGTCAGCGAGACAGTTATAAATTCTTCAGAATTTTCTTCTCGTAACCTCGCCGTCGGCGGGCTCGATCTTGCCGTCGGCGACTCAGCACAAATTGCATGATTTTGCTCCAAATTCGCTCCTTTTTATGATTTTTTCTTTTATCACCTAAATTCTTCATTTCTGCAATAAAATAAAGAAAATACCCTTCTTTAAAGTGCAATTTCATCAAAAATAGGTATGAATTTCTTAATAAATTTTTCAACGATCACTCTACATAAGAAAAAAAGATTGGAACAAAATAATGATATCTTATCTAAAATTTATAGTTAAAGATATAATCCCATAATGTTTTATAAAATGATCCATTTAGCCATTAAAGAGAGTACATACAATATGAGTTGCAAATTTTAGAAAATATAACATTATTCATCCCACTAATAACTCACATCAACAAATCACCCCACTTTATTCTTTATCACTATCTCAAGTGTTTTTTCAAATTAACTATTCAAACCAATTCTTGAGCCTCCTTCACTTGAGTTTCGCTTATAAACTCTGCAAATTTGTTGAAGTTCTTAAAAGACGTCCCTCCTTTCATAACACTGCTACCAGCTATCTGCTTCAAAGTTTGGGATTTTGTGATAATATTTGTGTTTGTAAGCAGCTCATCCACTTTTGATCCAACTTCCTCTTTGGAAATAAGTCCATTCTCATCACGAGTCAAGCACAAACCTATCTTCCAAACATCAGTTATGTATCTTTGGTTGAACAATTGGTCAGAAAAATATGGAAAACAAAGAAAGGGCACTCCATTTCTCAATCCTTCTACGGTTGAGTTCCAACCACAATGTGATACAAAACAAGCAATTGCAGGATGCTTCAAAACCTTATGTTGAGGAGACCAGCCAACCATTCTTCCGCGATCTGCAACTCTTTCTTCAAACCCTAATGGATAAGTGCAATTAACAGATTTATTAGTAAGGTCTGGCCTTACCACCCACAAGAATGGCCGACCAGTGAGCTCGAGACCAAGTGCTAACTCTTGAAATTGTTTGTTATTTAAGATGGCGATGCTGCCAAAAGCCACATAAATAACAGAATTTGTTGGGTGTTTGTCAAGCCAAGAAATGCATTGCTTATCCTCGGACCAAAACTGACATAAATTAAGATCTCCTCTTGATTCAAATTTCGAATGAAGTGGCCCTACAGGTAAAAGGTGTGGTATTTTGCTGAAGATAGGCTTTTCGAGCTCCTCAAAGCTATTGCAGATCATTATTTCAGCGTTAGGAGTTGCTTGGTTAATAGTAACCAAGTAGTTGAATACCATTTTTTCTGTATATTCATCGTTATAACAACGCCAAGGGAGGTTGGTTGAGTCCAAGGGAGACATTCCTGGGTTCAAGTGGATAACTTCCTTCTTCGTTAAGGCCCCTAAATTATTGTTTCAAAAAAAATAAAGTGATAATTTAAGAAAATAAATTAGCTTGAACCAAAAAAGATAATGTCATTGAAATTGAAAGAAGAATACGAAATATTGATTGAAGGATAAATTAAAACAAATAAAATTTGTCAAGATTTTTAAATACTTTTTTTTAAGTATTTGAAGACATCCAAAATATAAGATTTTTACATGGTAAAATAATATAATTATTTAATTTTTACCACTAAATGACATTAAAATCCATTATTTATAGCATGAAAAAAGTTCATTAATTATTTTGTATATTATAAAAAAAAGGCTACCAAGCTCTCTTTTATCTTGCAGTTTACACTACAATGAATCAAAAGATCAATCAAAGGGTCAAGAGAAAGGAATTTCCTAAATAGTTATTTCCAACAAATTCTAATATATCAACATCTCTAACACCTAAATATTACTCTCTTATATTTATATCACTCAAATCTTTCATATCACATCTAAAATACCACTATTTAAATTTTTAAAAAGTGAAATACACTCATTTTTTTGCATGGATATATATATATATATATATATATATATATATATATATATATATATATATATATATATATATATAATTTAGTTTTAGATATTTAAATACATACGAACTAAGTGGTACAAGTATCTATAATACTTAAATTAATGCCCTACGCGGCTGCTCTCTCCCTTAACAGCTTACCATGTTCATCAATGACTCCCCTTTGAATAAGTTCGGGGATGCTAAATATGGCGTCAAGGATTCCAGCGGCTGCAGGCCAAAAGGCAGCCGTCCGAAGCCCCAAATTCTTTGCGATTTTGAGAGCCCAAGCCATGCTGATATCTGGAACAAAGCAGGTGAACTCTCCAGCATTATCTCTCACCAATTCTTCTAAGAAACTTGGCATCACTTTCATCAAGGATTGCGTCAGCAGCCCGAAGTTGTTTCGATCATCTTCAGGTTCAAGGCCGTCGGGGATAGCCACAAAATTGATTCCGTCAATCTCCTCGCCGATAAACCGAGCCTTGCCAGTCGCCTTTGTAGCGAAAATACGATTGTGATTAAAGTGCGTGTTGATGAACGTTATGCGGACTCCACGTTCAATGAGACAATAAGAGAGCTCCATCAATGGAACGATATGGCCCTGTGCAGGATAAGGGAGAATGAGCGCATGTGGTGTCCGAGCAGAGCTCATGGTGGGTGTTGAGGGCTAGTTGGACTCTGTGAAGTTAAGGTTTATGAGAATGAATAGCCAAGTTGAACTTCCCTTAATTTATAACAAAAACTAATGAGGTTTTTCTTTCTTCATGATATTTGCTTCTTTTAAAATTATACGTAGCTATTGTGGCATTTACATAGATACCACCTGATTCCATTATATTTATATAACAAACGGCTAAATTTTACTTTTTTGTATTTAAAACACTTAATTGGGACCTCCCATCTAATTGCATTATTTTTACTCTTAAAAAGTGAAATATTATTTTTCATGCATAATTTGATATATATGTAAAAATTAGATTTTTGATTATAGATTTGTAAATACATAAAAGTCAAGTGATGCATATTGAACTTCTCCTTTTTTTTTTTGTTAGAAATAATCTGGTTGGGTATATTGGCCGGTCCTTTACACGCACCTAGACCATCACATTGTTTTCAATACGCCAGCTTCGCCATTTGAAGGATAAATTAATGTTACTCATATTTATAGTATTGTGGGCAGACGGACTACATGTGCAGCCTGACTTTTATTTGTCAATTTAGGCAATTTCTTAAAAAATAAAATATCATTCATGCTATTGTTTATTATATATATTTTTTATTATATATAACATATATTATTTTAAAAAATTAGGTTATTCAATCATATAACAATTATTATTGTTATTAGTTTATTAAGATATTTTAATATGTTACATCTATTTTCTAATTATATGAAATTTAGATACTTAATTTATGTATATTTACAAAAAAATAACAAACAACAACAACAAAGCCTTAATCCTACTAGGTGGGGTTGGCTACATGATTCCTTTTTTCTAGTGTCATATTTGCATTTAATTCTAATAAATTAAGATCGCTGACTTTGTTAACATAAGTCGAATCTAAAACATCTACTCTCTTAATCGGATTATCAGATGGTCAACGTTTAATGTAACCAAACCATCTAAGGTGAGTCTCTCTAATTTTTTCCGTCACTGGAGCTACACCAACCCTATCACGGATATATTAATTTCGCATTTTGTCTCTAAGTGTAAAGCCACTCATCCACCTAATCATTCTCATCTTGGAAACACTTAACTTAGTATTATGCTTCTCTTTTAAAGGCCAACATTCAGTACCATAGAACATTGTAGGTCACGCCACCATCTTATAAGTTTTTCCTTTCAGTCCAAGCGGTACTTTTCTATCACAAAATAGGCCCGAAGCCTTCCTCCACATCAACCAAACAACTTGAATTCTACTATTAACATCCCCATTAATATCACCACTCTTTGAACAATAAACCCGATAAATGAAAATCGTTTACACCTTTTAATAATTTGATTACCCAAAGTTACACTTCTATCACTAGAGCTACCATTACTAAAATTACATTGAATGTTAGTTTTAGTTCTACTTAAACGAAGACCTTTAGTCTCCAATGCAGTCCTTTATAATTGAAGTTTTTCTTAGGCTTTTTCTCTCTCTTATCCAGAAGAATGATATCATCAGCAAAAAAGCATACAACAAAGTACATACTCTTATAAATGTCCAGTAAGATTATCCATAACTAAAGCAAAAAGGTACGAACTTAATGTCGATCCTTGACGTAAACCAATAGAAATAGGAAAATATTTGGTCAATCCTCCTTAAGTTCGAACACAAGTAACTGCTATAGTATACATATCTTTAATCATATAAGTCATATAAGCACATTTCTTCTCAAGGACTCTCCAAAGGATATCTCTTGGAACATTATCGTAAGCTTTTTCCAAATCAATAAAAATCAAATGTAGATCCTCCTTAGTAACTCTGAACTTCTCCATCAAAAATCTCAATAAATGTATAGCTTCCATTGTAGACCTGCCGACATAATCCAAATTTATTATGAGAAAATTGGTAATATGTCTTAAACTATGTTCAATTACCCTCTCTCATAATTTTAAAGTATGACACATCAATTTAACTCATCTATCATTTGCACACTCTTATGCATCCCCTTTATTCTTAAAATGGGGACCAATATACACTTCCTCCACTCCTCAAGCATCTTATAGATTTTGAAATAATATTAAAAAGTTTAGTAAGCTAAGAAACTCCCAAATCTCTTAAATATTTCAACACTTAAATTGGCATATCATTAGGTCTTATAGACTTTCCACCCTTAGGTTTCTTCAAAGCCTCCTCAACTTCTTTTTTTACTAATGTGAAGGTAAAAATAAAATTTTTTATAATTATTAATGATATTAAGATCACAAAGGTCGATTGTTTTCAGAAACTTCATTAAAAAGTTAATCAAAACAACTCATCCACCTATGTTGAATATCTTTTCTAAGAAAAACACTTTTGATTTTCAACGTTAATAAACTTCACTTGAGTTAAAACTTTAATTTTTTTTTCTCTTTGTTTGGCTAGTTTATACATGTATTTTTCACCCTTCTTAGTGTCTAATCTATTATAAAAATCACTAAAAGCAGAATTTTTAGCGTCATAGATTGTTCATTTTGATCCCTGCGACCCATTTTATATTTTTCCCAGTTCTCCAAGTTTTTACATTTAACCCAATTTTTATAATACAACTTCCTATATTTTATCTTTACTTGCACATTATTCTTTCATCGCAAACTATTTTTATTTATATAAACTTTTTCTTTTGATTATCCAAATATATTCTTTGCCACTTATTTAATAGTATTTGTTACTTTTTCTTAAATAGCATTTGCTTCTTCATGAACATCCCAAAAATTGAAATCTTTAATTTTACTCATAAAATAATTTTATTTGTTTATTTTAGATACCGTCGTCTAATTTTATGATGATAAATCCTAGTATTCTTTGTTAACAACTCTATATCTTAAAATCTAGAACTAAAAATAGATATTGGGTTCTTAAATCCTCACTTGGAATGACCTTACAATCCTAATAATATGGATGATCTCTTCTTCTCATAACAAAAAATCAATTTATATTTTGTTTGATCCATTCTTATAAGTAATAAGATACACATCTCTTTTCTTGAATAAAGTATTTGTAATAACCAAATCATACGTTAAAGCAAAATCTAATATGGCTCTACCTTCTTCGTTAATCGCTCAATTCCCGTAGCCACCATGAATCTTTCTGAAATCCTCTACGACTCTATCGACATGTTCATTTAAATCTCTTTCAATAAAAATTCTTTCTTTGATAGGTATCAAGTGTATTAGATCTTCTAATTCATTTCAGAATTTATCTTGAGAACCTATATCTAAACCTACTTGAGAAGCATAAGCACTTATAATATTAAAAATCTTAGTATCAATAATAATTTTATTTGTTATAGATCTATCTCCTACTCTATTATTTTTTACAATATTATCTTTTAAACTCTTATTTATAGTTACACCTATATCATTTCTAGTGCGACTCTTACCAGAGTACCAAAGTTTAAAACCTAAGTTATTAATCTCCTTAGCTTTTTCTCCGACTCATTTAGTTTCTTGAATATATAAGATATTTATTTTTCTATGAATCATAATATCAACTAATTCCATTAAATTACCATTGAGAGTATCTATATTCCAAGATCATATCATAATACTAGTATCAGGGATTAACTTCTTTACCCGCATTCGTCCGTAATGTGGGAACCGTTGCTTATTTGATACTTCACTCGGGTGCCGGTGTAGCGGCGCTCGCACACTTTCCATCGTATTCGGTGCCATACAACGCGTCGCTTCTGGGAGACGCCCTAAGCACTTACACAACAACAACAACAACAACAACAACAAAGCCTTAATCCCACTAAGTGGGGTCGGCTACATGAATCCTTTTTCTCTATTGCGTCCTATTTAGTGTCAAATTTTCGTTTAATTCTAATAAATTAAGATCATTTTTTATGCAATAAGCCCAAGTTTTCCTAGGTCTGCCTCTGCCTTTCTTAATATAAGTTGTATTTAAAACATCTACTCTCCTAATCAGATCATCAGGTGGTCGACGTCTAATGTGACCAAACCATCTAAGGCGACTCTCTCTAATTTTATCCGTCACTGGTGCAACCCTCAATTATTTATGTCATGATTTTTTTGACAAGTTTAATATTAATTGTCGACTACTTAACGCAACCCTCAATATTTTATATACGAGCTGGACCGACAATGACAGTGTTACATAATTATGTAAATATATATGAATTAAAATAATAAATTCTTCAAATATATTTTTTAAAAATTCTTCTTTTTATTTATGTTTCTATTACTGTCATTATCACTCTTCTATTTTGATACATATTTTTGTTGAATTATTATTTATTTTATTAAATTTATTTCTCTCTCTTTTCTCTCTTTCCTTTTCTTGTTAAATTTGTTTGTATTAAAAAGCCTAGGTGACTTAGGGTGCGTTTGGGGAAGTTTGTGTGTTTCCAGATAAGTTGCTTATCTAAAAACGCAGACCGCCGGGTTTGACCCGTGTTCCGCGTTTAGTATAAAAAATGAACTGTATTTTCGTATAGACTGCTCAAGCACAGTTTCTAAATGGTGAGGAGGTGTATTCAAAACGTCGCCGTAGCGGATAAGTTGCCCCAAACGCACCCTTAGAGTATAAATATCCAAGTCTTGGAAGTTGGTATACGTTAATCCATAGGAGAATTAAATAAACTGCTTGTAAGTGGATAAGTGTAGGTGATAGGCATGCAGATCCGAAAAAAAACCAAGCAACTTGCATATCGGTTTGAAACTTCATAACATAAGCATGTGAATCAATTACCATTAAGTGGCTTGCATGTAAATTTGAAGATTTATGTAGCAAGCATGTAGATGTGGAAATTTAAATTTTGAACATATAACACACATAAAAAATTTAAATTTTTTTGCAGTCAAGTGTTAAGTTTAGATAGCGTGCATGAAAATCATCTTTTTTTTTTTTTTTTTTTTTTTTTTTTTTTTTTTTTTATTTTAAGGTGTTGGCTAAGTGGATACATGAGGATAGAGTGGTGTAGAGCTCTCTCTCCCTCTCTTTTTATGTGGACACAAAAGAATTGGGTGGTATGCATGTCAATTTCCTTTTCTTTAGGTGTTAGATATGTAAATACATCAAAATAGCGGTATGCATGTAATAAAAAAATGAAGAGGAGAGGGGAGGGGTTACACTGCTCAAGGTTTTGAGGGAAGGAGTAGAGATTGGTGAGAGGAGGAGCTCTTTGGTGTGATATTATATATGAGATGGGTGAGTAGAGGAAGGGAGGAGGGAGGAGGTGAGGTGCATTGGTTCGGGAGCTTACCTAAGAGAGGAATGGAAGTGAGGGACGGGAGAGAAGATGGGAAGTTCCGGGTGTATGAGAGAGAGAGAGAGAGAGAGAGAGAGGCGTGGTTTTTCACCAGGCGAGAGGGAGGGAGGGAGAGCTTCTACACACACACATACACACAAACATTAATTACTAATATTGATTATTAATATTATCATTGATTATTAATATTATCAATATTATTAATATTATCATCATTATTATTAATAATATTATCATTGATTATTAATATTATCAATATTATTAATATTATTATCATTATTATTATTTTATCATTTGTTTATTATATTATCAATTTTTTTATTGTTGTTATTACTTTTTTTATCGTTATTTTGTTATTATATGTGAGATTTGATGTGATTTATCATGAGGTGGGATAATTAAAATTAAAATGATTAAAAGTAGGTTTATCATTTTAGAGAGTTTATGTTTTTATGATTTAAATTTTAAATTAATAAAATGATGAGAGATTTTATATTGGGCTTTTCTTAGGCTTTGACTTTTTTTTTTTTAAACTGTAATGAGCTTAATAGTTTTAACGTGTTAATTATAATGGATTTTTAATAGGTAAACTTTAATGCTTTTAATTATATTAAGATTAATCGATTTGATTTTAACAAATTTTTATAAGTTAATTTTAATCAATTTATTAATTTATTTTAGGGACTCGTTTTCATAATTATTTTAAGTTTATTGTTTAATTTAATTTTGAAAATTTGAATTTAATTAGTATTTTTCTTTATTTGATCATGAGCCTAAATTTGAACAATTTAATTGTGAAACTTTACATCTTAGACTTGATTGATTTTTTAATGTGATGAGCGGGTTTAAATTTATGTCATGAAGTCATTTTATATTAATTTAGTTTGGATTGATTATGGGTTTGTTTGGGCTTAGATTTGGAGAGCCTTGGGCTTTTAAGTTTATTGATGGTGAGTTTTGGAATTAATTTTGGACTTGAATTTAACTCATGATTAAAGTTCATAAGTGAGGTGGAATTAATATAGGAATATCAATTATGAACCGTGGCCCATAAGGGCATCAAACTTGTGGCTTGAAGGTGGGCTCGAGTTCGGTGTCAAAAATGGGTTTGATTTGGTCTTGGGTTTTAGTTTGTAGGAATTTTTGATAATATTATTTTAATGCTTAAGGGAGTATATGTGAATTGTAGTGTGGGGGATGTGAATTATGTTGTGATTGTTTATGGTGTATGTGTGTGAGGTGTGAATTCAATTGTGATATGGTGAGTCTGTGGTGTTTCTAAAAATTAAAACCTAAATTAAAGGTAATTTTAGGGCGTCTCCAATCCTTATGGTAACTTGTCTTAAGTGTTAATGTGTCGGTCTCAATCGACTCAACCAAGATTAAAGGATTCAAGTCCATTCACATGAGACTACCAAGAGTCAAGAAGTGATATTAATTTATATGTGGTGCATATCTCTATTCTAGTCATCTAAGAAATTCAGTAGAAAAGTCTTATGGCTAGATCCTTGGCTATAGAGAGGGAAACAAACCTCACGAAAAAATAAGGTCAATAAACATCTACAGATTTCGTTTTCCTCCTCTTCGCTCAAATACAATGTATGGGAAACTCAATTTTCTTCTCCTTTTATATTTTGTGGCCTTAATACTCCGAATTATACTACCAAAGGAAGATTGATATGTTTATTTCTTCATTAAATTCCCGTCCAATGCCACTATTCTATTTCCAGTTTATTAACTTATCTTGAGCTCTGTAACTGTATTTTGTAAATTAGATACTCCGTTGTTAACTGATGCTTGAAATTCCCAAAGAATTTTATCTTGAGTTATTAGTATTTGAATAATTTCTTAAAACTTTTATTGACATCTGTAAATCTTATTTGTATAGTGATGTTACCTGAAATGAAAGGGTCCACACCAAATGAAATTGGTGATTGTGGTGTGAAATAAGCTTCATGGGTGATGTATCAAGACGTTTTAACTGGACCGGATGTTCTTCAATTGAAGGAACGAGCAGGACATGTTCTTAGTCTTTCAAATCCAAAAATGAATCGTAAGCCTAAAATGATCCATAATGAAAAAAAAGAATTTAATGAGAGAAAAACTTATACAGGGTTGAGCATTCTTAATGCTTGATTATCAAGGATGAGTTTCAGATCACATTTGTTAGCTACCTCAACATGAAAGGCCTGACCTTAGGTGCTACAGGGTTTACCTGTTGGGCATGCTTATTAGTAAGCTAACTTGGTCGGAGTTTAAACCTAATTCCTTCTCACTCATCCATAATACCCTCTGTTCAACATCCCAACAATTCAGGATGTGTAATGTTAGGACATTATCTTGTGAATATGGAGGCAAATACAAAACTTGAAACACATTTATATCTTTCAGAGTGTTCACAGTCTCCTCAGATAGGGTATGTTTGACAAAATCAAGAACAAATCTTACTACAGATGACCGACACCTACAATTAAACATCCTTGGTTCAAAAACCTACAAAAGAGGACATTGTAGAAAGACATTTTATTAATACCAAACATGTCCAGTACAAAACCCCTTTAGTACCTCAACATGAATGCAATAGAAAAATAAACACCAATGCAAATTGCAAACCAATACCTCAATAGCAACAATAAAATAACACCAAAATATGTCCAAAATAATACTAAAAATATGTCCTTAAGGATAGATATCATAATATCACCGGGATATGTTCATAATAACACTAAAATTTGCCCAGAATAACACTAAATTATGTCTTAATAACACCAAAATATGCCCACAAAAACACCAAAATATGTCCATAATAACACCAAAATTTGTCCTTAAGGATGCAACATAGATATCATAATAATATCGAAATATGTCTCGAATAACAACAAAATATGTCACCAAAATATGTCCAAAAAAACAACAAAAGATGTCCATAATAAAACCAAAATATCTTTAGAATAACACCAAAATATGTCCATAATAACACCAAAATATATCCATTAAAACACTAAAGTATGTGTATAATAACATTAAAATATATCCATAATAACACCAAAATATCTCTAGAATAATACCAAAATATGTCCAGAATAATACCAAAATTTGTCCTTAATAACATCAAAATATGTGTGTACGGCTTATTTTTAGGTTGTGTGTTTTATTTTGAAAAGGGTGTCGCCTAACAGAAGTTGTCGGCGAAATTTTAATTTAGTTTAAATAAATAATTTGAAAAGTAGTATTTGATTTTGAAAATAATTTTAAATTTGAAGGTTTTAAGATATGAGATTAAACCGATCTCACATCCCAAATAGTTTACATAAACGAGCATCGCACCACAAACCGTGTATCTATCTCTAAGGATAGACACACTCGCTCGACGGTGGGGCTCGATTAAACAAACTAAAAGATTTGTGACATCCGTTTGGTCCGCGAACCAATTTTATAAGCCGACAAATTCCTCGCTTAATATGAAAGCATTAAACAGGGTTTATATTACTCAGGTTCTTTAAAATTCCCTATAAGGGCAAGCCCCTATAGTTAATTACATCTTAGGTGACGGGAATCACTTAAGAAAACTCTCGATAATAATCAATAATTCTGCTCTTAAGGGTTTCAAAGTTTAAGTTTTCAAGGGATTGAATTTTGGATTCTCAATAGGGAATGGATCAAGTTTGAAACATTTTGTTTTGAGAATTCAAAGGAAGAAAGGTAGGAGAAATTACGGATTCGAAGTGAACTTCGGTAATTTCTCGACTATCTTATTGTTTGGCTTGGATTTAGGAAAGTCCTAATGTTTATTTAGTATTTCAATCTTGCCAATTTTAATTAATTAGGGCTTATATTTATATGACAGAATCATACAAATAGCCTTGAAGATGTGAGGTTTTATGTCGTATCGACGACTACCTCGGAATCCTAAGACCGGTCGGGGCTTAATTTACAAGGTAAATGCCTAACGAAGAGTTGAGGATTTATGTTGCACTAGGAAAACTACCTCGAAGTCCTATGGCTTTGTTATTTAATTCTAGGAAAGTTTCTGTGAAGTAAACTCGAGTTTCGTTGATGACGACGGCCGTGCCGCCCACCATGCTCCGAGCTCCTTGTTGTTGCGAGTTTTAGTTTTAGAAGTCATAAATCAGGGGATGAGAAAAGTGTTTTGGTTTAGAGAAAATCTTAATTTCCAAGTATTTTTTACGTTTTAATTGAAACAAATCTTAAAGTTGATTATAACGACACCGGTTAAGATCCCACGGTTCCATTCTTCCGGCATCATTATTTTTATCGGATTCACTTAGTCCAGATGAATTTGCTAAACTCAACTGAATGAGTTCCACACTTTCATTTAGACCGTGAGAAATCCTGTTAGCAACACGTAGGTTACATCATCCGAGGTATTCCCTATCATCCAACTGGACGTTTTAATTTAGTTGTAATTGTAGTTTTGTGTTCTGTTTGAGATTAAATTTTGAGTTGTTTTATATTTTGAAATGTTGTGGCGGTGAATTTTATCTTGCAATGACTTTTAATTTAGTTTTGGTTTCGGTTTTAGGGACTATCCTAAAGGTGTGGGTTTTCATGCAACGATTGTTTATCATGCAAGAAAAGTAAGTGCAATGCAGTTAAATAAATTGTAATAATGAAAATTGCAAGAAAATAAATTACAATAAAACAAAAGCGTACACGGAGGGTCTTCCCGTCATTCCAAGCTGCACTTAAAACACAATTAGAATATTTAAGCAAGTTTCTAGGTAAAGCTAAGGGAAGGGTTATGGTTTTCTACCAAGTTCCTAATCCTATAGCTAGTCATTTCCTATGACGTCTAGGTCTTTGTGTTTTGGTTTGAGGACGATTTTCTTCATCAAAGAACAATTGAGTTCAATTGTTCTTATAAATATCCTATCATATTGAGGAAGTGCTTAGAAGAATCTTAAACATCTTTTCAATATTTCTAGGATTGTTTTAAGTCCAAATGAATTCAATTACACAAATGAATTAACCGTCCGAGGTTTAGTTAAGTTTTGTTATTATCTTACTCGATGAACTAGGATGTTTGAATGTCCTATAAGTGAAGTAACATTTCATTTAATATTCCGTTTAGGAGTTATGATAACTAAAGCTTTCGAGGGTAAATTGATGTTCAAATGGTTTATGATTTAGTTTAACTACAATTAAAGGGTTTAAATTTGGAATAGTGTTCAAGTTGCTTTATATTTAATTTCTTTTTGTCTTAGGTGATGTTATTTAATTCAATTTAATTTAACTTTAATTTAATTTAATTTAGTTTTAATTTTAATTTAATTTTGATTTAATTCAATTTAGTTTGACTTGATGTTAAATTAATTTAGTTTAATTTGAATTAATTTTAATTTAATTTGATTTAATTTAATTTAATTTAATTTAATTTAATTTAATTTAGTTTAATTTAATATAATTTATTCATTTAATTTAATTTAATTTATTTATTTAATTTAATTTATTTATTTAATTTAATTTAATTTAATCTTTAATTTAATTCAACTTTTAATTTTAATTTAATTTAATTTAATTTAATTCAATTTAATTTACTTAATTTAATTTAATTTTTAATTTAATTTTATTTTTTATTTTAATTGACACTTTAAAAGAGTTTAATAATTTAACTTTAGTTTAATGATTAAGTCTTTTAATATTTTAAATTTGAGTTATCATTTTAATTAAGAATTAAATATTAATGAGATAATTAATTTAGGGATTTTTAAATTAAAGAATAAATCTCTTCCTAATAATATCCCTATTTTAATAATTCCAATTTTATTATTCTTCCAAATTTAATCAATTATTTAATTAAGGTTTAATTATTTTAAATTTTTTAATGGGTTTCTACCCTTTAATTATTTAAATTTCAATCATCCAAATCAGATTAGGATCAAATATTTTACTTGTTAATTTTTATTAAACCTAAAGTTTTAATTAAGGGTTAAAAGTTTAATTACCATTTTACCCTTTAAGCTTAATAATTTCATAACCCACTAAATTGAACTCAAATGAACTTGAAATTTTTATTTGACTTCACTCATATGTCAATAAAGACATGAGAGGAGAAAATGAGATTTTTCTGTATTTAATTTATTTATATAATTATTTTTGGTAGAAAATAGAGATTTCCAAGGAAAATTTAATAACATGACCAAGGGAAAGTTTCTGTCCTTAAGAAAATTAGGGGACATTTCTAATGACTAGAGCACCACTTGGACCAATTTTGGTGATTTTTTGAATTATATTATTTTTATTATAATTATTTTAAGTTTTGGAGGGTTAATTAGTTTAAAAATAAAATAAATGTTGAAAAATGAATTTTATATTTTTCAAAAATCTCCCTGATATCAAGGAAATCAGAGAATCAAATTTTGCAATTTTCTAATTTTCCTATGATTTATTATAATTATTTTAGTGAAAATGCTAGAAAATACATTTTTTTTAATTTTAAAATTACCCTAGAGCTTTAAAATTTAATATCTCACTAAATAGACCTAAGAAAAATATGGGGTTTGTTCCTAAGTGATTAAAATTCAAAATGTGACATTTTGGTGAATTTTATTATTTTTGTGATTTTTATTATTTTTTAATTATTAAAAATATTAAAATAATATTAAAAATCAACTTTTTTAGAAAATTGAAATTTTAATTTTCTTAAATTCCCCTAACATCAGAGAGGCTCCAAAACCAATTTGGTGAATTTTTGAAAGATATTTTGAAAATTATGAATTTTTAAAGTTTAAAATGACTAAGTGGCTTAATCAACCCATTTAGTAGGGCTAACTAAGTCCAATTGACATCAAATTTTTATGGTGGGTTCCTCTGATCCTAAAGGTCAGTGGAGAATTGATTTCAAGTCAATTTGATGTATGGTTAGCTCTAATTAATTAGAGATCCATTTTGGGTGTTTAAGCCAATTAGGGTTGTTTTAAATGAACTAACTCAAAACCTATTTTTCCTAGGGTCCTCTGGTCATAAGGAACATCACCAAATTTTCCTAGAATTTATTTCACAACATGCTATTTATTGGAATTAAAATACTCAAAACTGTAACATGAATTTGAAAAATCAATAACTTTTCATAGGGATGGCCTCTGACTTTGGAAAATTCAGGGAATTTTCCCAAATTCGGAGGCTTAAAAGCTCCTATGGTCTCATGCCATGGTGAATTGTATACATGCATGGAGAATTAAAAATATGCAGAGAGTAAATAAATTATTAAAAATAAAATACTTGATGAAATTAAATAATTTCTTTTCCACATTATTCTCCTCTCGTTCATTCGAGCAAGATGGTATTTTTATTTTATTTTTATGATTTTCCTACACAAAGTTATGAATTTTTGAAGTTTAGGGAATTAAATAAATAGAAAATACCCCTAATTTTCTATTTATCCGAGTCGGTGCCGCGTCATCCTCGACATCTCCGAACGCACACGCGTCGCGCTCCCATTCGATGCCGCCGCTTGAGTCAGCAGCCCGGGCCCCGCGGTTCCCGTACCGTCTCCTGGTCCGACGCCATCTGAGCCGTCAGTCTGCGCGTGTATTGAATGGACGGCATCCGTTCATCGTCCCCGACCGTCCTCACCCGAGAGCCGTCCACACTAAATCCCTAAGATGTCACTCGATACTCAATGGATTTTCATGTTCTTATGCTCTATGGATTCGTCTTGAGAAGACGAACACATCCATACGGTTTATGTGGGATGAAATTTACACAATAGAAATGGAGAATGTTCAGAAGCTCGGGAAGAAGAGTGAGGCCATACCTTTGCTCAGAGAAGTGTGGCTTCGATCTGAGGGTTGTTGCACCTTCGATTGGATCCCGGCGAAGCTCCGGATGAAGTCTCCGAGTCCAGTGAATTGCCTAGGTGGGATTTCGACCACGGCCGATCACAAAGCTTGGAGGCTGGAGCAACCGGGTGGCCTCGGAGATGGGGCTTTTGCTCGGTGGACACCTTCCCTCGGTCCAGTGAAGGTGTAGAACCAATCAATTTGGGGATTGGCTCACCGTGGAGAAGTGTCCTGGTTTTGGGCTTGGATTTCAACTACGAAATTGAGCTCACAGAGAAGAAATGGCAAGGGGATTTCAGTGGGGATCAAGTGCTCTATGTATGGAGAGTAGTCTGGAACAATTTTGGCAGAGTTTCCTTAAGGTTTGTTTCCAGCACCTCTAATGGCCGAGAGGGGTGGTGTTTAAATAGAAGAGGGTGGAGGGCCTCCCAGGGAGAGTTAGGGCTTGGGATCAGCTGCTCTTGGCAAGAGAAGAACATGTCTACAATGGCCACTGGGGATGGGGCAACTCAGCAAGGGAGAATTCCAAAGTTGGCTCACATGTGAGCTCTCGGCCATGGTGTTTTCCGGCGGCCTGGTGGTCGGCCGGCCAGGCATGGGTCACCCTCAAGGTCAGGTGGGTCAGGGCTGGGACTTGGTGCAAGCAATTGGCAAATGCCATGTGTAAAGAGCTTGGATTGAAATGGAATGGGGGAAGACCATTTTGGGTTCAAATGAGTCAACCCATGGTTTTGGGCTAGGTTCACCACCCAAGGCCTGGTCTTGGGCTGAAAAGGCTCACTTGGGTCAGCCAAGAGAGAATGGTGTGGTCTCCATCCATGATGAGGTGGCTAAGCATGGTTTAGTGTGTGACATGCTTAAGGTAAAAAAGGTTTAAGATGGATTAGGAAAGGGGGTCCTCCTTTTTCCATTAATGGCTTGATCACATGTCAAGCCTTCCATGGCTTCATGTGGCTTGTCCATGGCTTGCATGGCTCACCTTTGGCTTGGGAAAAGTGGAGTCAATTTCATGGAAATAGTTTTTAGGAATTTTTGGTGATTTGATGGAAATTTGCATGAAACTTGATTTGGAATGATTTGATGATGAATTTAGGACTTAGGGAATGGCTTTCATTAAGTGGATGGCAAGTGGAGATGTCATGTGGGCTTTAGGGTAGATTTTGGGCCTTTTGAAATGGTTTTAGATGGGCTTTTAAGATGGTTTAGGAAAGTGGGCTTTTGAATTTTAAAATGGATTTTGGGATGAAATTTTAGTAAAGGCTTGGGCTAAATAATTGTTGGGTTTAGCTCATGGATGTGTCATGAGTGACTTGAAGCAAATTGGGGGTGATTTGGGTTTGAATTGGGTTGAATTTGGGTTCTTTTGGTGAATGGGCCAATATAGGTCCAAGTGGGCCAAGTTGGGCCAATGTTGGGCTAGGGTTGAAATTGATGTAAAATTAATGTTGAGAAATGTTTATGGGAGTGTTTCAAAGAGGTTTTGACTTTGATTGGGCTTTGATTTTGGGGTTTGGGCTCATTTGGGTTAGGTTTGGGCTTAGGTCAAAATTGGGCCTTTTAGCTTTGGGTTGAATTTGAGTGGGGTTTGGGTCTAAATTTTGGGCAAATCATGTTAGTGTTTTGCTTGTGGGGATGCTAAGGAAGATTTAGAAAAGATTTGGGGTTAATTGGAGTTGAATTGGGTGAGTTTGAGCTATGTTTGGGTCATGGGTCCAAATTGGGCTTTAAGGCCAAAAGTGAAATTGGATCCAAATGTCAATCCAATTGGACTTGGATTTGGTCTATATTGGTGTTTGGAATGTTTATTTGAAGTTTAGAATTGAATTGGACCAGAATTTGGGTCAATTGGATAGGTTTGGTTTGACATTGGGTTCACTTAGGGTTAAAATGGGTCAAATTGGGGGTTTTGACAAAAGTAGGGTAAATTGACAAAATTGGACCATGGTGTAGTTGGACAAAATGAAATTGGTAATATTTGGGATTTTCTGAAATTTTCTGGGAATTTTCTGAATTTTTGGATTTTTGGGTCAAGGGGGGTATTTTGGGTATTTGGAGGGTATTGGGAGGTATTTTTGGAATTTTTGGTATTTTTGGGTATGGATGATCAATTTGAGTGATGTGGAAATGTTTGGGATTAATTTTGGGGAATTTTGGATAATTTAGGTGATTTTGAAAAATGCAGGTAATTTCAAGGGCTTTGGGTAGGTTAGGCGGGTGTAGGGTCCCGGGGTCAAAAATTGAAAATTTGGAAAATTAAAGATTGGGTAAATTTGAGTGGAATGAAATCATTTTGGTTGAGCCATGAAGCCACATCAAGCCCACATGAGCCATGAAGGGACTCATTTGAGGCATTCACTATGTTGTTCCTAACCTCTTGCGCGAGGGCTTAGGGGTTAAGGACCATCCATGTGAATCACCTACATGAGTCGAAGGTCAAGTTGGGTATGGGTGTGGTTTTAGGAGGTGTGTGAAAGTGTAGTGTATGAGTGTAGTGTGTGTGTGTAAGTCGGCCCTTCACTGGACCGGGCCACCTGAGGCGGTCCTAAGGCCAAAGAGTCCTATAGGAACCCATCCTTTAAACTTCCACATTTGATTTCAACCCTCTAGGTGATTAGGAGTCTACGGTCAAGTTTGTGGAGTTTGCGGGGAGTTAAGAAGTGGTTTGAAATTCTAGAAGGTGGGTCCCAATTCTAGTCCTCTAAGATAGTCGAAGGAAAAGCCTAAGTGCTAGATCCTAAGTACTAAAGAGAAGAAGAGAAGACCTCATCAAAAATGAGGTCAACAAATGGACCCCCAATAGGTGTGGTGAGCTGACGGAGCACACCGCGCGTATTGGCGTTGACCGAAGCGATCAACAAAACCAACACAGATGTCCAAGTGACAAACTTAGGACGAAGTAGAAGAATTTCCGCTGGGGAGTGTCAAGCTTACCTCTGAGACTGGAGATTCCTGAACTCTCGCTGGGGAAAGGGAAAAGGAGGTGAATCCCAAATCACATGATCTGGGGGAATTTCAATTTAGATTTTATTTTGTTTCAATTTAAGTTTCGATGTGTGAGTTTAGATTTCAATTTGGAGTTTCAATTTAGATTGAAGTTTTGTTAAAATTAATTTGAAGGGATTTGATTTGAAATGAATATTGGAGTTTTGTGGTTTTAGATATAACATCTTTAACCACAAAAGAAAATTGAATTGATCGGATTGAATCATTACAATGAGGAGAGATCTCGTAGTAATGCGGTATTGGATGTAAAATCCTTAACCTCAAGAGTTTGATTTTGATGTATTTCATTGCAATAGGGAAAGAATCCTAAAGCAATGCGATCTCGGATGTAAAATCCTCAACCCCAAAAGTTTGATTTGGATGTATTTCATCGCAATAGGGAAAGAATCCTAAAGCAATGCGATCTCGGATGTAAAATCCTCAACCCCAAAAATTTGATTTGGATGTATTTCATCGCAATAGGGAAAGAATCCTAAAGCAATGCAGTCTCGGATGTAAAATCCTCAACCCCAAAAATTTGAATTGGATGTATTTCATCGCAATAGGGAAAGAATCCTAAAGCAATGCAGTCTCGGATGTAAAATCCTCAACCCCAAGAATTTGATTTTGATGTATTTCATTGCAATAGGAAAGAATCCTAAAGCAATGCAGTCTCGGATGTAAAATCCTCAACCCCAAGAATTTTGAATTTGATGTATTTCATTGCGATAGGGAAAAGACCCTAAAGCAATGCAGCCTCAGATGTAAAATCCTCAACTCCAAAAAGTTTGATTTGTTGTATTTCATTGCGATAGGGAAAGGGTCCTAAAGCAATGCAGTCTCGGATGTAAAATCCTCAACCCCAAGAATTTGAATTTGATGTATTTCATTGCGATAGGGCAAGAATCCTAAAGCAATGCAGTCTTGGATGTAAAATCCTCGAACCAAAAGTTTGATTTTGATGTACTTCATTGCGATAAGGAAAGGATCCTAAAGCAATGCAGTCTCGGATGTAAAATCCTCAACCCAAAAGTTTGATTTGGATGTATTTCATCGCAATAGGGAAAGAATCCTAAAGCAATGCAGTCTCGGATGTAAAATCCTCAACTCCAAAAAGTTTGAATTTGATGTATTTCATTGCGATAAGGAAAAGATCCTAAAGCAATGCAGTCTCGGATGTAAAATCCTCAACTCCAAAAAGTTTGATTTTGATGTATTTCATTGCGATAGGGAAAAGATCCTAAAGCAATGCAGTCTCGGATGTAAAATCCTCAACTCCAAAAAGTTTGAATTTGATGTATTTCATTGCGATAGGGAAAAGATCCTAAAGAAATGCAGTCTTGGATGTAAAATCCTCAACTCCAAAAAGTTTGATTTTGATGTATTTCATTGCGATAGGGCAAGAATCCTAAAGCAATGCTGTCTCGGATGTAAAATCCTCAACCCCAAGAATTTAAATTTGATGTATTTCATTGCGATAGGGAAAAGACCCTAAAGCAATGCAGCATCGGATGTAAAATCCTCAACTCCAAAAAGTTTGAATTCGAAATTTGATTTAGATTTGATTTGAAATTTGGAAGATCAAATTTGAAATTTGATCGAGATTGGACTTGAAATTTGATTGAGAATTTGATTTGGAATCTCGAAAGATTGAATTTGAAATTTGATTGAGATTTGATTTGGAATCTGGAAAGATTGAATTTGAAATTTGATTGAGATTTGATTTGGAATCTGGAAAGATTGAATTTGAAATTTGGAAGGATGAGTTTGAACTCGATTGAAATTTGATTTAAGTTTTGATTTGAAATTTATGTTCATTTTGTTTGTCTTTTAATGATTCAAATTTTATTTTATCGTTTATTTAATGTTCATGTGAATTTGGTATTCGTCATTTTTAGATTTTTAAGGAAAGTTTTCTTTTATTCTTTTTTTTTATTTCTTTTTGTTCTTTGTTCGAAGTTCATTTAACTTTAATGGCGTTTCCCGATCAATTTGCACAAAAGAGGTGAAGGCGTGAAATGTGACATGGTCACTTTCATTCCAATCATGTCGAAGATACATCATACAACTTGATCCGAAATATATTTCATACAATCCATGTAGACTCAAACGGACTATGTATGATCTTCGTCGATCCATCCAAAGAAGCATCCGTCAAAAATCCATGTCTGAATAGTGGGGTACATGGTCAATAACATCACCTTCCAAGCCATCCTTGGCAAGGATGCCGTATGGATGTACATTAGAGGTGTGATATTTTCCATGTGGCTCACAGCTCGTAAGGCCGGAGGCTCTCTAACACCAGGTCTGGCTAGAAATGGTAAGGTGTCTTCCTGTCGTCCATCCTTCTGAAAGTAACTGAGATTCGCTTCACTGGTACTCCTGGTATGCAATGCTTAGCGATATCCGCTCCGTTGCCCTTCGGTATCATGACGGAACCTACCGGTAATGGTATCTTCATCGGCCCTCTAAACTCACTCCGGGCTCGCTATCCGGAGGTCGGATCCAAACATGATGTTACACTCGTTCGGGAAAGAGACCGTGCGAAAGGTCCGACAAAGTCGTGGTGATCTATGTGTGGGGGTATGCGATCACTCCGCTTGTAGATGTTAATAATGCAGCTATTGGGTATGCAATCTGCTGGCAGTACCCTCCATGTTATCAATCTCTTTACCATTCTCTTGATGATTAATGGCATCGGATCCACTTGCCCATGACGGAGTATTCCCGGTGGGTTTCCCTTCCTGTCCTCTGCAAAGTTGTAACAAGATCCACATTGTATTGTGATTCTTCCCTTCCCCGGCATCCATCTCCGGGGTTCCGAGTATGTGTTTTCCCTTAGGCGGCTCGCTCGGCCCATTCTTTTCAAATCCCGGATGCGATCCATGATTTGTTGTTGTTCGTATTCGAGAATACGTCCGTATGTAGCTCGAGGCCCTCTAGTATATTGATTCTTCCGCCTTTAATTCTCTCGAAGTATTCAAAGGTTTTCTTTTCAACACTCGCATTCTCTCCAGCTCGTATTCGGAATGATCGCGGATGGCGAGGCCTCGGTGACATATTGTGGGATATACGGTTCAATCCCTTCACGTTCTCCCGCATACCTTGGCTCCTCGGGGATGATGTCCGTCGGGACATCCCCGGGGTTGCTTCGCAACAAGGTCATGCATTACCGGTGGTTCTATCCGGTGGCGTGGTAGCCTTCTTTCTTCGATCTTCCGGAGATTTCCCCGGTCCTTTCCGTTATCCTAGGAGGCGGCCTCCTTTCTTCGAGTTCTCGGTGAACCGGTGTCCTCGAAGTGTATGTACTGGCATTAGCAATTGTCTCGTCGCGCCGGTCCGCGGCTAGTTTTGTTAACATCTTACGGATACGGCGATTCTTATTTCTTCGTTGCGTTGTCGTGAGAGTAGCTCTTCGAACTTCTTGAATCTCCGTAGGCGCGGCGGCGACAAGCTCGCCCTCCGCCAGTGGCGACTACGGACTTCATTTTCTTATCTTCTTCGGTGTTTGCTTTTCTTTTCTTCGTCTTGGATTGGTGGCTTGGGCCACCCACTTTCATCATCGTCCGCTCGGGCGGTTCTTCTCGATCAACCGGGACCCGGTCACTTTCTTCGTATCGTAGGCTTCGTCGGTGCAAAATCCGAGTCAATCTCGATTATCGCTCCATCTTTCACCCTGTTTTCATCGAGTGCAAGGCTTACACCATTCTTAAAGTTCGGGACCAACCGCCCGTTCGACATTTCCTTGCGAAAAGACAAGGAAAAGGATCGAGGGTCGTACTAAGAACAAGAACATTAAGAAAATGTTTATTCAAGACATATTTTTTTATATATATTATATTTTTTGTACTTTCAAATTTAACGAGAATGAAGTGAGATAAGATCGGAAAAGAGATTTTGATTTGGAAAAGAAAACAAGGAAAACTTTATTATCATGATTTTATTTATTTTAGCACATTTTATTATTTTTTGGGTTCGGACCCAATCATAAGTAATTACTTCGCCCGTGTTTCTTAGGGATGAAGAATTCATTCCTTCGAAACATCGGGTAGCGTAATACTTTTTCAAGTATCGTCCGTTGATCGGAAGCATATGTCGTTCTCCCTGACAATTCACTAGCTGGTAGGAACCTCCTGAGTATACTGCTTCAACCACAAAAGGCCCTTCCCAAGTGGGTTCAAATTTTCCTCCTATATTGCGGTGTGCAAGGATAGGTCTCTTGAGAACGAGAACTAAGTCACCAACTTTGAAGGTTCTTGGGCGGACCAGTTTGTCATGGGCTTGAACCATCTTAGCTTGGTATAGTTCTAAATTCGTTGCGGCTAAGTCTTTTCCCTTCCAGGCTTTCTAATTCTTCGAGTCGTAACTTGGCGTTCTCTTCCATTGTGATTTTGTTTGCAACTGCAATTCTGAGTGAAGGAAGCTGGACCTCTAAAGGTAACACTGCCTCGGACCCATACACCAGAGCGTAAGGTGTAGCTTGAGTAGGAGTTCTGAAGGTTGTCCGGCAGGCCCATAAGGCTTCTAACAACTTCTCGTGCCAATTTCTCTTATTATCGTCCAAAGTTTTCTTTAAGATTTGAACGAGAGTTTTATTAAAAGCCTCGGCGAGGCCGTTTGCTCTTGGGTAGTAAATTTTCGAGTATCGCCGGTCGATTCCGTGTCTCCCGACAAAATTATTGATTTGCGTGCTTCGAATGCCGACCCATTATCCGAGATAATCTCGCGCGGCACTCCGAAACGGTAGACAATTTGGTTCTTGAAAACCGTAGCACGTGGTGTGCTTTCACTTCTCTAAGTGGAACCGCCTCGCCCACTTGGAAAAGTAATCCGTAGCCGCAAGAATGAAGCGATGTCCTTTCGAAGATGGTGGTTCTATCGGACCCACTATATCTGTGCCCCAACATTCAAATGGCCACGACGCAATTGTCGGATGTAGCACATTTGGAGGTTGGTGTAGAACCACTCCGTGTACTTGGCATTGGTGACAGCACTTGGCGATTTTCATGCGATCGGTCATCATCGAGGGCCGGTAGTACCTAGTCTTTTAATTTTCATTTTCATCTTCGGACCCGACTGGTGAGCGCCACAGAGTCCTAAATGCACCTCTTTAACAATTTCACGGGCCTCGGACCCGTTTAGGCACCTTAGCCACATTTGATCAAAAGACCTTCTGTACAATGTGTTGTTTATTAATGCGTAGGACAGAGTTCTTTTCTTGATCCGATGGGCTAGCGACCTATCGTCCGGTAGCTTTCTGTTTGCAGGTAGTTCATCAATGGCTATCGCCGATCTTCTCGTGTTTTCACGTCACTTCATTGCAATCGATTCTTTTTCTTTTTCGATTTGTGTATTGTGTCCATGTCGAGTCGTGATAGGACTCGACGTCCAGTGAACCGACACTTCTACCGATTCATCTTGAAAACGAACAAATTCTTTTGCTGCAGACGGGCTAAAGCATCTGCTAAAGCATTTTCTTTTCAGGAATTTTATAGATCGTCACATTCGGAATCTTTTCCAACAATTGTATGGCATACTTGGAAGTGTTGCTCGAGTCTTGGCTTTAAAATTCTGTCTTGTCCGGTGATCCGTTGAATGATTAATTGTGAATCCCCGTAGATGTTGATGTCCGTTATCCCTATTCGAATAGTTAATTCCGATCCCGTTATGAGGGTTTCATATTCCGCTTCATTTTTTGTACATGGTTACGTTAACTGGTAGGAGTATCTTAACATCCCCGCTCCGGTGTTATAAAGATTAGCCCGATTCCCGCCTTACGGGCACTATCACCTGCGATTCTTCGTCTTTGTGTGCTCGAAGATGCTCCGTCGAAATATAATTCCCAACGTCGATCATCAGGGTCTTCTAGGCTCATTATTTGTTCATCTGGCAAATCGTCATTGAGAGGAGATTCTGCCGGCAAAGGGTGTGCTTCGCGAGGAAGTCTGCTAAGACTTGTCCCTTTACGGCACGAAGAGGCACGAAAGTTATATCGAATTGCAATAATATCATTGACCATCCGGCAAGTCCGCCGGAAAGTGTTGGACGAGTCATCAAGTATTGCAATGGATTAAATTTTGAGATCGAGTTGACCTTATGAGAAAGCATGTAGTGCCCGAGCTTTTGAGCGGCGAAGATCAGGGCCAAACAATGCTTTTCAATTGCGGGATACCTTACTTCCGTCGGAAGCAAACGACGGCTTAAGTAGTAAAGAGCATTTTCTTTACCCTTATCATTGATCTGGGCTAACAGGGCTCCGAGAGAGTTGTCTAAAGCCGCGGTGTAAAGTATCGACGGCCTACTCGAGACTGGGGCTGCTAAGACAGGAGGTGTCATTAAATATTGTTTAATGTCCTCGAAGGCCTTCTGGCATTTCTCTTCCCAAATAAATTTGGCGTCCTTTTTAACTAGTGTCGAGAAAGGCTGACACCTACCTGATAAGTTTGAGATAAAGCGTCGAAGATATGCCAACTTCCCTTGAAAAGATCGTAGTTGTTTTAAGGTTTTGGGAGGCGGCATTTCTAAGATAGCTTTAATCTTTTCCGGGTCGATTTGAATTCCACGATGTCGAACAACGAATCCTAAGAATTTTCGGAGGTGACGCCGAAGGTGCATTTTAAGGGGTTCATCTTAAGGTTAAATTGCCTTAATCGTTCGAAAACAATTCTCAAATCATACAGGTGGTTTTCCTTTACTTTGCTTTTGATGACCACATCGTCCACGTAGCATTCGACTTGGTTATGGATGAGATCATCAAAAATTCTTGTCATTGCTCTCTGGTAGGTTGCTCCTGCGTTCTTCAATCCGAATGGCATCACCGTGTAGCAAAATACTCCGATCGGCGTTCGAATGCCGTAAGCTTTTCATCTTCGGAGCCATTTTTATCTCGGTTGTATCCTGAAGATCCATCCATAAATGAGAATATTTCTTGCGTCGAAGCAATGTCGATCATTAATTCTGGGATCGGTAGAGGGAATTCATCTTTTGGACATGCCTTGTTTAAATCTCTGAAGTCCACACAAATTCTGATCTGACCATTCTTCTTTCTGATTGGCACTACATTGGCTAGCCAAGTTGGGTATTGTTCTTCACGGACAATTTGGCGTCTATTAGCTTTTTAACTTCGGCTATGACTTGTTGTTCGATTTCTAGACGCATTCTTCCGGGACCTTGCACTGATCGGAACGAAGTAGGATCCACTCCTAGCTTATGGATTGCGACCTCCGGAGCTAATCCCGGCATCTCATCGTCGCTCCAAGCAAAACAGGTCTTTAAATTCCATTAATAACTTGATTATTTCTTCGGAGTCTTCTTTATTGAGTAAGGAGCTAACAAAGGTAGGTCTAGGTTCTTCGCTAGTACCTAAGTTAACTTCCGTTAACTCATCTATTGTAGATTTAATCTCTTCTTCAAATTCTGGTGGAGCGTCTCCAATTTGTAAATCTTCAAATTCTTCTGTAGTTTCCATGCAGTTTTCATTAGATTCGCAAGTGACAACCAAGCAAAATTCAGTATCGTCAATTGATTCTACTCTGCCGAATCCGAGTCCATACTTTGAATTGGGTGGACGACCGGAGTTATTCCATAATTTTTCAAAACGTTGTGATTGACCTTTTGTCCATTGTCGAGGTAAGAAACCACGCTGGATTAAATTTGAACACAGGGAGAGTACCACTCAAAAGGTAATTCCATTAATTCTGATGAAGTGACATCTTCGAATTGTACATTATTTTCAGTTTTGGAGGAAGTAGCACCACGGTAGAATTTGATTGGCTTTGCACCGCCGCTACGTACCTCTTTGACCACCATACCCTCGATCTTATTAGAATGGATCGGGGTTAGGGTCATAGTATGTACATAGTGGTTAATCTTCTCGTACATTGATTTATATTCTTCGTTCTTCTCATCTTCGAGAGAAATCTTGAACTGCGGCTTCTTCCGACTTATTGTTGCTGCTTCTTGCTTGATTTCTTTTTCTTCTTCAGAACTATCTTCCCAATCAACATTGATGGCTGGTTTCCTTTGTCCAACTGTCCTAACGTCTCTACCACGGCCTCGTCCCCGGCCTCGACCTCGGATGCGAGTTGTGGAGAAACCTTCACCATCTCGCCGGAAGGGAGTGGTGAGTGACTGTTGGACTAGAACTTCAGGTTCTTCATTGACCCCGAACTTTCTTTGCTTCATTTGTTACAGTATCTCTGGAGAAGATTGTTTTCTTCGGTGGTGCATAATAAGCTGCGTCTTCATGGATCCCAATCTCATGTACGGAGAATGGTTGCAAGTCACCTTTGATGCACTGTTCCCCTTCATCGTAGTATTTGATGCACTCGATGCGGAGATGATGGTACCATCCTCGTTTTCATGTATCCATGGTCGGCCCAAGTAGAGCGTTGAATGACGTTTCGAATCGATTATGTGAAATTTTGCGGTTGTCTTTGCTAAGTCACCGGTCTTCATTAGTAGCGTTATTGATCCGAGGGCTCTTTCTCCTTTACGGTTGAATCCTCTTAATAACATTTTGTCGGCTTCAAGCTCACGAGCATCAATTTCCAAATATGCTAGTGTTCGAAGACTCATTATATTGATTGATGCTCCCGGATCCACCAATACTGCGGAGAGCGTAAACTTCCCAATTGTAATCGAAATGTACAACGGTCGGTTGTGATCTGTCGTCCCAAGTAGTAGGTCATTGTCCGTGAAGGTAACACCTCGTCGTTCCTTTAACGAGCAAACCTCATCTAAGGAATCTCCGGCCATTTGAGCTAAGCAAATTTCTGGATCAAGTAAGGCCTCGATCGAGCTTCTCTCATCTCCTTTGATAAGATTAGAGTGTCGTAGATGCTCGGTTGGCGGTAGTTTCCTAAGATAGAGCTAGCACGTTGTAGTCCACTTTATATCCATGTGTCTCGGCTCCTTCTCGAATGGGTATTTCTTCTGCCGGGGTTGGTTCTTCTTGAACAACCACACGCTTTCCTTTGTCCTTTGGACCCATTCTCGGAGGTAGAACTTTTCCACTTCTTAAGTTAACTTCTGTAATTTCTTCTGAATCTAGTGTTGAGCTTGCTTGTGTCTCCTCCTGAATCGGAATGACAGGCTCTTCCGGATTAGCTTCAGAGTCTGAAGGTTCTAACTCTATTGTGACTGGAGCTCCTCGAAACTTGCAGATAGATTCGTTGCTTGTTGAACTCTCGTAGCCTCCTTGATGGATGTCTTCTTCGTTATTTTGATCGTCGAGATTGTGTATGATTTGAGAATTGTCGTTGGTATTGAAATCGATGTCCGGATTGTCGCTAGTTACATAATCGTTAGAAACAGTCAAAACGTAGCCAACGCCATCACCCTTATCATTATATGATCCCACCGAAGTGAGCAGATAATCATACGAGTCAGAGGTTCGAGGGATTTCTCCCGAATCGAAACAACTATCCTAGGATAAGCGGCCCCTAGTCCAGCCTTAGGAGCCTCGGTCCTCTCTTCTTCGTCGATCTTCTTCTTCTCTTCAATCATCTCCTGTTGAGGTGGTTCTTCTATCGCAAGTGATAGTGCCGACTTGGCAGGTTTCGAACTACGAATTGAAGCTCGCACCGAAGAGGTTTGGATGCTGTCTAAAATCTTTTCGAAGACCTTGTCCAAGCGGTAGTCCATCCATCGTCAGTCGTATAGGGATCTATCGGAATGATGGGATCAGTTGAGATAACATTGACGGAACCTCCTTTCTGGGGTTCCTTCATGTACTCCTTCGGGATCGTTATATTCCCTTTCCGAAGTTTGTCGTTGAGCCAACTTTTCGAAGGTAATGCAATCTTCTATCTTGTGCCCGAGCATCCAGGTGGTAGGGGCAAAAGTTGGGATCACCTTTCTTGTTGACTTCCTCCGGTCTTTTAGGCTCGGCATTGGAAATCCGGAGTCTTCATCGGACTACGGAATATTTTCGGCATCGCTTCATTCTTGAATGGATATTCCCCGCTCGAAGCTCCCTTAATGTATGTTGCGGACTAGGCGGTTTTTCATATCGTGGAGATGACCGATAGCTGGGTCGAGTTCTGTCGGTAATTCTGTTGAGGTTGCTGCGGCCGTTCGGACGATATTTGTATCGGTTGCTTGCCTTTGTTGACTGCTGCGACGATCCCGGATTTCTTTTGGAAAGTCTTCACAGGCTTTTGCTTGTCCGTCTTGTCGGCGAAACTTAATTGCTTCGCCTCCTCTTGCAAGCTCACGGCCTTGCTTAACAACTTCTCGAAAGTCTTAATAGTGAATCCTTTGAGGAGAAGTGCTTATCGGGCCGTGAATGCTTTTAAGTAAGATGCCGATCGCATGTTGTTCTTGTAGTTGTGGTTCACACTTCATGCTTAAGTTCCTCCATCGAAGTATGTAATCCACCAAAGTTTCGTTCAGCTTTTTTTTCTCTACCACTAAATCACCTATAGTGATGTGGTGCTGAGCTCTGGTGAATCGCTTGATGAAGAGGTTTTCTAGTTCTGAGAACGTCTTCACTGAACCATTTGGTAATTCTGCGTACCAATCAAAGGCGATCCCTGACAGGCTGCTGACGAACTGTCGGAAGAGTAATGCATCGCTCCCGCCGGCATTGCAACAACTGGCACGAAAGTGTGCAACATGCTGTCGGGGGTTCCTGGTTCCATCGAAGGTTTTGAACAGAGGTGGTACGAAGCCTTTCGGGTACTGGACAGCGTCGAATTCTTCCGGGTAAGGTCTACCCGTCCAAATGGATGCCCCGCTCTTTGATTGTGCTAAGGCTTCTCGCACCTCGCTGTTCCACCAAGCTCTTGATATCCTTTTCGGGGATCATACTTTGTGTTGTATCCTTTTTCAGCTGATCATCCCCGTTGACGGATGTAATCTCCTTTCCTCCGTCTACAATGTGAATGACCTCAGGGGGTGTCTCTCTTTGTGGTTGCACTTGACTTTGGAGAGCGGCTAGAGCTACAGCCATCTCTTCCATCCTTTTCGCCATTTGGGCGATCGTGTCGTCTTTCTCTTGAAGCTGACTTCTCATCAGTTCTGGCTCCTCTCTTTCTGCGGCTGCAGGAGCACCTTGTGAAGTTGATGAAGCTCGTGTTTCGACCATGTTGATTTCTGCATATTCGTTGTCCATGAACTCCGATGAATCAATCTCATCTCCGAATTTCTCTTCTCTTTCTTTTGCTAATCGTCGGATATCAGTTCTCAACTTTTCCATGGCATCTTCTAGCGGGCCTTTCTGTGCGTCCTCGCGGTTGTCGTGCGATAGCTGTCGTGTCCCCTTCTCACGAGTCCCCTTTATCGCAGTAGCACTTTCTTCAGATTCAAGTCTCCTGGCGAGACTTTCTTTTTCGGCCGTTGTTTCGATCTTAATCGCCCAGGTAGTGGGACGCCATACCATCCTTCTAGCGGACGGAAGGTCTGGGACCGGATGGTCCGTCGACCAAATGCTGGAAGGTGGTATCCTCCCTAATCTGTAATCCTGAGACGACGACAGGCGGACTAGCCTTCATTCTTTTATTTGGCTTTTCTGTCATGATGGCGGGTTCTACTCGGGGTCCAAGACGGGATTTGACTGGCACCCGCCCCATCCTTCGTAGAATCTCCGATACGGGGCACTTTTCCTTCTTTGCTAACTTCTCTATCAAAGTTTGCGGTCGAGCAAACGGCGTAGTTCTAGTCCTTTTCTTGCGGCTATCGTTGTAATATGCGGGTCGAGGCAATGCGGCAACAATCTTACGAACATTTTCTTCATCCTCTCGCGGCGGAGAGGGGATGGAACTCGCTTCCTCCGAAAAGTGGTATGTATTCAGGCAGCGGCGTATATTCAGGCAGCAGTGTATATTCAGGCAGTTCTGGGATTTCCTCCAGGAAAGCAATTTCAGCAGCTCTGGCTTCTCTAGCGATCCTTCTACTTTTGTTTCTTCTTTGGGTAATTGTCAGTGATGGAATTCTTGAGCTAAACCCGATTTTGAAAACAGAAGGTCTCACAGGAAGATCTGTACCCTCCACGGTAACAGGTTTACCATAATTCTTGATTTCTTTCCCCTTTAATTTGGCAGAAGTCGGGGTAGGTGCAGAAACAACTAGACCAGTGGGGGTAGTAAGGACAGTCCTCTCGCGGACGACGATAGCTCCTCTCGATCGGATCTTTTGCGGGGGAGGAAACTCTTGAGTCGACCTGAGGTCGAACTCGATCGGCGGCTTCTAGCTTCAGATACCTTGTTCGTCAATGCAAAGAGGGAAACGTCGGTGATCTTGACATTCGTGTTTTCAAATCCTTGTCCAAACCGGATGATCCCATTGTCGGGCAGCTCATCCTTATAGACAGCGAAGTCCAGTCCATTGACGAAGGAGAAAATCAGCTTTGGGGCTTCCATTTCGCGTAGGTAGATTCGGTTGTCGGTCCTGAGTTATGCTTCTTTTCTTTAGGACGAAAAGAAAGGAATTGAAACGAGTCCGAACACATTCTTGTTCATGTATTTATAAGAAGGAATCATTTGTTAAAAGAATCATTTATAAAAGGGTTTGTTTATTTAGAACGGAATGTTCAAAGGTGTAGAGAAGGTAAGGAATCCGATTCAGAGTTTGGAAAGGAAAAGAAAGTCTTATGCAAGACTTCTCGACTCGAAGGATCACTCCTAAACTAACACCTATCGGGGTCCACCCCACCTCGGAAATGAGGTAAAAGGATCTCGGAACCTCTCTGTTTATGGGTGTCTAAACAGTGGCTCCTAAATCCGAGAGAATGTTGGCTAAACTTGTTCACGGTAGAAATGAACATAGTATTCCAACGAAAAGAAGGGTAGTTTGATCCATTAAGGGCATGGATGCACTACCGATTTCTGAAAGCAGAATTATCTGATTATAATGGAGAGAGGAATTGTCCCCAGCGGAGTCGCCAGAAGTTGTACGACTTATTTTTAGGTTGTGTGTTTTATTTTGAAAAGGGTGTCGCCTAACAGAAGTTGTCGGCGAACTTTTAATTTAGTTTAAATAAATAATTTGAAAAGCAGTATTTGATTTTGAAAATAATTTTAAATTTGAAGGTTTTTAGATATGAGATTAAACCGATCTCACATCCCAAATAGTTTACATAAACGAGCACTGCACCACAAACCGTGTATCTATCTCTAAGGATAGACACACTGCTTGACGGTGGGGCTCGATTAAACAAACTAAAAGATTTGTGACATCCGTTTGGTCTGCGAACCAATTTTATAAGCCGACAAATTCCCTGCTTAATATGAAAGCATTAAACGGGGTTTATATTACTCAGGTTCTTTAAAATTCCCTATAAGGGCAAGCCCCTATAGTTAATTACATCTTAGGTGACGGGAATCACTTAAGAAAACTCTCGATAATAATCAATAATTACGCTCTCAAGGGTTTCAAAGTTTAAGTTTTCAAGGGATTGAATTTTGGAATCTCGACGGGGAATGGATCAAGTTTGAAACATTTTGTTTTGGGAATTCAAAGGAAGAAAGGTAGGAGAAATTACGGATTCGAAGTGAACTTCGGTAATTTCCCGACTATCTCATTGTTTGGCTTGGATTTAGGAAAGTCCTAATGTTTATTTAGTATTTCAATCTTGCCAATTTTAATTAATTAGGGCTTATATTTATATGACAGAATCATACAAATAGCCTTGAAGATGTGAGGGTTTATGTCGTATCAGACGACTACCTCAGAATCCTAAGACCGGTTAGGGCTTAATTTACAAGGTAAATGCCTAACAAAGAGTTGAGGATTTATGTTGCACTAGGTAAACTACCTCGAAGTCCTATGGCTTTGTTATTTAATTCTAGGAAAGTTTTGCTGAAGTAGACTCAGGTTTTGCTGATGACGACGGCCGTGTTGCCCACCATGCTCCGAGCTCCTTGTTGTTGCAGAGTTTTAGTTTTAGAAGTCATAAATCAGGGGATGAGAAAAGTGTTTTGGTTTAGAGAAAATCTTAATTTCCAAGTATTTTTTATGTTTTAATTAAAACAAATCTTAAAGTTGATTATAACGACACCGGTTAAGATCTCATGGTTCCATCCTTTTGGCATCATTATTTTTATTGGATTCACTTAGTCCAGATGAATTTGCTAAACTCAACTGAATGAGTTCCACACTTTCATTTAGACCGTGGGAAATCCCGTTAGCAACACGTAGGTTACATCATCCGAGGTATTCCCGATCATCCAACGGGACGTTTTAATTTAGTTGTAATTGTAGTTTTGTGTTCTGTTTGTGATTAAATTTTGAGTTGTTTTATATTTTGAAATGTTGTGGCGGTGAATTTTATCTTGCAATGACTTTTAACTTAGTTTTGGTTTCAGTTTTAGGGACTATCCTAAAGGTGTGGGTTTTCATGCAACAGTTGTTTATCATGCAAGAAAAGTAAGTGCAATGCAGTTAAATAAATTCTAATAATGAAAATTGCAAGAAAATAAATTGCAATAAAACAAAAGCGTACCTGGAGGGTCTTCCCGTCATTCCAAGCTGCACTTAAAACACAATTAGAATATTTAAGCAAGTTCCTAGGTAAAAGCTAAGGGAAGGGTTATGGTTTTCTACCAAGTTCCTAATCCTATAGCTAGTCATTTTCTATGACGTCTAGGTCTTTGTGTTTTGGTTTGAGGACGATTTTCTTCATCAAAGAACAATCGAGTTCAATTGTTCTTATAAATATCCTATCATATTGAGGAAGTGCTTAAGAAGAATCTTAAACATCTTTTCAATATTTCTAGGATTGTTTTAAGTCCAAATGAATTCAATTACACAAATGAATTAACCGTCCGAGGTTTAGTTAAGTTTTGTTATTATCTTACTCGATGAACTAAGATGTTTGAATGTCCTATAAGTGAAGTAACATTTCATTTAATATTCGTTTAGGAGTTATGATAACTAAAGCTTTCGAGGGTAAATTGATGTTCAAATGGTTTATGATTTAGTTTAACTTCAATTAAAGGGTTTAAATTTGGAATAGTGTTCAAGTTGCTTTATATTTAATTCTTTGTCTTAGGTGATGTTATTTAATTCAATTTAATTTAACTTTAATTTAATTTAATTTAGTTTTAATTTTAATTTAATTTTGATTTAATTCAATTTAGTTTGACTTGATGTTAAATTAATTTAGTTTAATTTGATTTAATTTTAATTTAATTTGATTTAATTTAATTTAATTTAATTTAATTTAATTTATTCATTTAATTTAATTTAATTTGTTAATTTAATTTAATTTAATTCAACTTTTAATTTTAATTTAATTTAATTTAATTTAATTCAATTTAATTTACTTAATTTAATTTAATTTTTAATTTAATTTTATTTTTAATTTTAATTGACACTTTAAAAGAGTTTAATAATTTAACTTTAGTTTAATGATTAAGTCTTTTAATATTTTAAATTTGAGTTATCATTTTAATTAAGAATTAAATATTAATGAGATAATTAATTTAGGGATTTTTAAATTAAAGAATAAATCTCTTCCTAATAATATCCCTATTTTAATAATTCCAATTTTATTATTCTTCCAAATTTAATCAATTATTTAATTAAGGTTTAATTATTTTAAATTGTTTAATGGGTTTCTACCCTTTAATTATTTAAATTTCAATCATCCAAATCAGATTAGGATCAAATATTTTACTTGTTAATTTTTATTAAACCTAAAGTTTTAATTAAGGGTTAAAATTTTAATTACCATTTTACCCTTTAAGCTTAATAATTTCATAACCCACTAAATTGAACTCAAATGAACTTGAAATTTTTATGTGACTTCACTCATATGTCAATAAAGACATGAGAGGAGAAAATGTGATTTTTCTGTATTTAATTTATTTATATAATTATTTTTGGTAGAAAATAGAGATTTCCAAGGAAAATTTAATAACATGACCAAGGGAAAGTTTCTGTCCTTAAATAAATTAGGGGACATTCCTAATGACCAGAGGACCACTTGGACCAATTTTGGTGATTTTTTGAATTATATTATTTTTATTATAATTATTTTAAGTTTTGGAGGGTTAATTAATTTAAAAATAAAATAAATGTTGAAAAATGAATTTTATATTTTTCAAAAATCTCTCTAATATCAAGGAAATCAGAGAATCAAATTTTGCAATTTTCTGATTTTTCTATGATTTATTATAATTATTTTAGTGAAAATGCTAGAAAATACATTTTTTTTTAATTTTAAAATTACCCTAGAGCTTTAAAATTTAATATCTCACTAAATAGACCTAAGAAAAATATGGGGTTTTTTCCTAAGTGATTAAAATTCAAAATGTGACATTTTGGTGAATTTTATTATTTTTGTGATTTTTATTATTTTTTAATTATTAAAAATATTAAAATAATATTAAAAATCAAGTTTTTTAGAAAATTAAAATTTTAATTTTCTTAAATTCCCCTAATATCAGAGAGGCTCCAAAACCAATTTGGTGAATTTTTGAAAGATATTTTGAAAGTTATGAATTTTTAAATTTTAAAATGACTAAGTGGCTTAATCAACCCATTTAGTAGAGGCTAACCAAGTCCAATTGACCTCAAATTTTTATGGTGGGTTCCTCTGATCCTAAAGGTCAGTGGAGAATTGATTTCAAGTCAATTTGATGTATGGTTAGCTCTAATTAATTAGAGATCCATTTTGGGTGTTTAAGCCAATTAGGGTTGTTTTAAATGAACTAACTCAAAATCTATTTTTCCTAGGGTCCTCTCGTCATAAGGAACATCACCAAATTTTCCTAGAATTTATTTCACAACATGCTATTTATTGGAATTAAAATACTCAAAACAGTAACATGAATTTGAAAAATCAATAACTTTTCATAGGGATGGCCTCTGACTTTGGAAAATTCAGGGAATGTTCCCAAATTCAGAGGCTTCAAAAGCCCTATGGTCTCATGCCATGGTGAATTGTATACATGCATGGAGAATAAAAATATGCAGAGAGTAAATAAATTATTAAAAATAAAATACTTGATGAAATTAAATAATTTCTTTTCCACATTATTCTCCTCTGTTCACTGAGCAAGAGGGTATTTTTATTTTATTTTTATGATTTTCCTACACAAAGTTATGAATTTTTGAAGTTTAGGGAATTAAATAAACAGAAAATACCCCTAATTTTCTATTTATCTGAGTCGGCGCCGCGTCATCCTCGGCATCTCCGAACGCACACGCGTCACGCTCCCATTCGACGCCACCGCTCGAGTCGGCGGCCGGGCCCCGCGGTTCTCCGTACCGTCTCCCGGTCCGACGCCATCCGAGCCGTCGATCCGCGCGTGTATCGAATGGACGACATCCGTTCATCGTCCCCGAGCGTCCTCGCCCGAGAGCCGTCCACACTAAATCCCCAAGATCTCACTCGATACTCAATGGATTTTCATGTTCTTATGCTCTATGGATTCGTCTTGAGAAGACGAACACATCCATACGGTTTATGTGGGATGAAATTTACGCAATAGAAATAGAGAATGTTCGAAGCTTGGGAAGAAGAGTGAGGCCATACCTTTGCTCGGAGAAGTGTGGCTTCGATCCGAGGGTTGTTGCACCTTCGATTGGATCCCGCAAGCTCCGGATGAAGTCTCCCGGTCGCGGTGAATTGCCTAGGTGGGATTTCGACCACGGCTCGATCACAAAGCTTGGAGGCTGGAGCAAGCTGGGTGGCTCCGAAGATGGGGCTTTTGCTGGTGGACACCTTCCCTTGGTCTAGTGAAGGTGTAGAACCAATCAATTTGGGGATTGGCTCACTGTGGAGAAGTGTCCTGGTTTTGGGCTTGGATTTCAACTCTGAAATCGAGCTCGCGAGAGAAGAAATGGCAAGGGGATTTCGGTGGGGATCAAGTGCTCTGTGTATGGAGAGTAATCTGGAACAATTTTGGCAGAGTTTCCTTAAGGTTTGTTTCCAGCACCTCTAATGGCCGAGAGGGGTGGTGTTTAAATAGGAGAGGGTGGAGGGCCTCTCAGGGAGAGTTAGGGCTTGGGATCGACTGCTCTTGGCAAGAGAAGAACAGCTACAATGGCCACTGGGGATGGGGCAGCTCAGCAAGGGAGAATTCCAAAGTTGGCTCACATGTGAGCTCTTGGCCATGGTGTTTTCCGGCGGCCTGGTGGTTGGCCGGCCAGGCATGGGTCACCCTCAAGGTCAGGTGGGTCAGGGCTGGGACTTGGTGCAAGCAATTGGCAAATGCCATGTGTAAAGGGCTTGGATTGAAATGGAATGGGGGGAAGACCATTTTGGGTTCAAATGAGTCAACCCATGGTTTTGTGCTAGGTTCACCACCCAAGGCCTGGTCTTGGGCTGAAAAGGCTCACTTGGGTCAGCCAAGAGAGAATGGTGTGGTCTCCATCCATGATGAGGTGGCTAAGCATGGTTTAGTGTGTGACATGCTTAAGGTAAAAAAAGGTTTAAGATGGATTAGGAAAGGGGGTCCTCCTTTTGCCATTAATGGCTTGATCACATGTCAAGCCTTCCATGGCTTCATGTGGCTTGTCCATGGCTTGCATGGCTCACCTTTGGCTTGGGAAAAGTGGAGTCAATTTCATGGAAATAGTTTTTAGGAATTTTTGGTGATTTGATGGAAATTTGCATGAAACTTGATTTGGAATGATTTGATGATGAATTTAGGACTTAGGGAATGGCTTTCATTAAGTGGATGGCAAGTGGAGATGTCATGTGGGCTTTAGGGTAGATTTTGGGCCTTTTGAAATGGTTTTAGATGGGCTTTTAAGATGGTTTAGGAAAGTGGGCTTTTGAATTTTAAAATGGATTTTGGGATGAAATTTTAGTAAAGGCTTGGGCTAAATAATTGTTGGGTTTAGCTCATGGATGTGTCATGAGTGACTTGAAGCAAATTGGGGGTGATTTGGGTTTGAATTGGGTTGAATTTGGGTTCTTTTGGTGAATGGGCCAATATAGGTCCAAGTGGGCCAAGTTGGGCCAATGTTGGGCTAGGGTTGAAATTGATGTAAAATTAATGTTGAGAAATGTTTATGGGAGTGTTTCAAAGAGGTTTTGACTTTGATTGGGCTTTGATTTTGGGGTTTGGGCTCATTTGGGTTAGGTTTGGGTTTAGGTCAAAATTGGGCCTTTTAGCTTTGGGTTGAATTTGAGTGGGGTTTGGGTCTAAATTTTGGGCAACTCATGTTAGTGTTTTGCTTGTGGGGATGCTAAGGAAGATTTAGAAAAGATTTGGGGTTAATTGGAGTTGAATTGGGTGAGTTTGAGCTATGTTTGGGTCATGGGTCCAAATTGGGCTTTAAGGCCAAAAGTGAAATTGGATCCAAATGTCAATCAAATTGGACTTGGATGTGGTCTACATTGGTGTTGGGAATGTTGATTTGAAGTTTAGAATTGAATTGAACCAAAATTTGGGTCAATTGGATAGGTTTGGTTTGACATTGGGTTCACTTAGGGTTAAAATGGGTCAAATTGGGGGTTTTGACATAAGTAGGGTAAATTCACAAAATTGGCCCATGGTGTAGTTGGACAAAATGAAATTGGGAATATTTGGGATTTTCTGGAATTTTCTGGGAATTTTCTGAATTTTTGGATTTTTGGGTCAAGGAGGGTATTTTGGGTATTTGGAGGGTATTGGGAGGTATTTTTGGAATTTTTGGTATTTTTGGGTATTGATGATCAATTTGAGTGATGTGGAAATGTTTGGGATTAATTTTGGGAAATTTTGGGTAATTTAGGTGATTTTGAAAAATCTGGGTAATTTCAAGGGCTTTGGGTAGGTTAGGCGGGTGTAGGGTCCCGGGGGTCAAAAATTGAAAATTTGGAAAATTAAAGATTGGGTAAATTTGAGTGGAATGAAATCATTTCGGTTGAGCCATGAAGCCACATCAAGCCCACATGAGCCATGAAGGGACTCATTTGAGGCATTCACTATGTTGTTCCTAACCCTCTTAGCCAAGGGCTTAGTGGTTAAGGACCATCCATGTGAATCACCATACGAGTCGGGAGGTCAAGTTGGGTATGGGTATGGTTTTAGGAGGTGTGTGAAAGTGTAGTGTATGAGTGTAGTGTGTGTGTGTAAGTCGGCCCTTCACTGGACCGAGCCACCTGGAGCGGTCCCAAGGCCAAAGAATCCCATAGGAACCCATCCTTTAAATTTCCACATTTGATTTCAACCCTCTAGGTGATTAGGGGTCTACGGTCAAGTTTGTGGAGTTTGCGGGGAGTTAAGAAGTGGTTTGAAATTCTAGAAGGTGGGTCCCAATTCTAGTCCTCTAAGATAGTCAAAGGAAAAGCCTAAGGCTAGATCCTAAGTACTAAAGAGAAGAAGAGAAGACCTCATAAAAAATGAGGTCAACAATGTGTAAAAAAATAAGAACCCTAATAAAATCAAATTATAACCAGCATACAAAGTGGATATTGACACACGTGGACTTTAATTTTATATATTTAAATGCAAGAATTTGTTACCACTGTAAGAAGATGTTAAGCTTCAGTAATGGCACCAAAAACATGATCGTGGGCTCAAATTTATGTATTTATAATAATTTTATAAAATCCAAGTACTCAACGCAAGTATACATATCGTATCAAGTAATACAGGGCTCTAATAGAGTCCTGGTTATCGATCCCACAGGGAGTTTTTAAGTTAAAGCAAAGTAAAAGTTTCAAAAGTTATAATAAAGCACTGAAATCCTATACTCTAATTATATTTAAAGTTCAAGACTTACTTCTACTACTACTAAACTACAATTACTTCTAATAACTTGAAAATAGAATTATCTAACAGACACACTAAACTAAATATTTGAAAGATTTTTTGATATATATGAGAAAAGTATCATTCTTCTTGCAATGAGAATATGATGTGTGAATTGATATGGATCAGTTATCTAATTTATTGTGCCAAATAGAAGCATATATGATTCATTACCTTTAGAAGAGTACCCCTCCTCTGAATAAGAAACAAACATTGACATATTCTAAGTTTAGTCATTAACTCTAAGGCTAGGCTGGGAGGATACCGGCTTTCACTTTGGAGCTCCCACTCACCCTTCACCCGAAGGCTAACCTTTGATATGAATTACTAATCTTAGAACCAATTTGGGGATTTCGGCCTGTTACCCTGAAATCTCCACGTTGAAGTCCTTCAAAACACATTTCCCTATTTATGTGCACGCAATTCCCATGAACTACGTAATTCATCCATGGAAATTGAATGGATCTTTCATTATTGTTGTAGGACATTAAATACTTTCAAACTTAATGTTCAAAAACATATTTTAACTTTTCAATTGGCCAAATCGAAAGTAAATTAAGTTCTAAATGATAAACCATCACAATCTCTTCAATACATTAAAAGCACATCAAATCCACATCAAACCATCATCACATCTCTAAGCAAGAAGAAAGACAAAGAAGACTACTCAAAATTCATGGAGAAGATATACTAAAACATGAATTTTATATATAAAAGAAAAGTCATACAAACCATAAAAGAAAATAAAACTTATCTCTTTCTCTTCCCCAATGCAATCCCTTTAAAGTTCCATTGAATCATCTTCTCTCTTCTTTACAACACTTGATTCTCTCTTTAGAATGGAAATGAAGAAGCAATCTCTCACTTTACTTCTTCTCCTTCACTCTTTAGAGAAGAATTCCTCTCAAATCCTCACTTCTACACACTACTCAACTAAACCCTAACACTTAACACACACTAAAACACTAAGATAGAGCAATAGAATGCAAAAGAGCCCCCTTCTCTCATCCAAAATCAGTTATTAAAGAGTTAGGAACGAAATCCCAAGAGTTTCCATAGGCATCCCTTCAAAATTTCGCCAAAACACTCAAATTTTGAATTCCACAGACTTAGGGCGTCGGCGGCGCCAGATAGACCACCGGTAATACTTTATCGTGCAAATTAATTGTTGGAGTCTTTGTATTTGGGCGCCAGCAGCGCTGTAACATTTTCACCATTTTGCTTCTTTTTGCTCCAAATTCTTTCCTTTTTGCATCTTTTCGTTCCAATCACCTAAAATCATCATACCTGCAACAAATCATGAAAAATACCTTTCTTTAAAGTGCAATATCACAAAAAATGAGTAAAATTAGATAGCAAAAACCGTATATATTTTTGGTGCATCAGATATCACTATAATAACACTGAATCAACAATAGAATAACACCAAAATATGTTCATAATAACACCAAAATATGTCCAACATACAAGATAAATATGTTCATAATAACGCTGAATCAAGAATAAAATAACAATAATATATCTCCAAACTAACACCAAATATGTCTGGACAAATTAGAACCTTATTACACCAAAATAAGTCCACGATACAACATACATATCACCATAATAACGCTGAATAAATAACAAAATAACAGTATGTTACCACCAAAATGATCATTTTATTCAAATTAAATGAAAGAACACCTAATCAATAATAAAATGTTTCACAAGTTGCATTGCAATAACACCAAGACAACTAAAGTTAAACCAAACTATCACTGTAACATAACTGAGATACCACCATATTAACACCAAATTAACATCTACACACAATCAAATTACCTTAAAAAACCTACATGAAAACAACAATTCAACATTATAATTACAACATGTGATAGTTTGGTGTTATTTTCATACAAATGTGCTTGTATATTTGTGTTATTAGTGTGGTTGTATATTGGTGTTATTAGTATGTTGATGAGGTGATGTTATTAGTGTAGTATTATGGTGTTATTGTCATACAAATGCGGTGTTATTATTTTGGTTGTAATGTGGGGTTAATATTGTAGTGGTATTGTGATGTTATTAGTGCAAATGTGGTTGCATTGTGGTGTTATTAGTATTATGGTGTGGTGATATTTTCATACTAAGGTAGTTTTACAAATGTTGTAAAAGAAATGAAAAGTGGTTTCATAGCGGTATTGTCATACAAAGGTGATTTTATAGTGGTCTTCTTAGTGTCTTCATATTGTCGTGTTATAATGATATAAATGTGGTTGTATTGTGGTGTTATTAGTGTAATATTCAGATATTTTTGTCATACAAATGTGATTGTATAGTGGTGTTATTAATGTGTTGTGTGGTGGTGTTATTAATGTAGTGTTATGGTGTTATTATGATACAATTTTGGTTGTATTGTTGTGTTATTAGTATTATAATATAATGTTATTTTCATACAAAATGTGGTTTTACAGTGGTATTATTAGAGCAGTATTAGTGTTATTGTGGTATGAATGTGATTATATTTTGGTGTTATTAGCGTTATCGTATGGTGGCATTATCACACAATGGTGGTTTTACAGTGGTGTTATTAGTGTCGTTGTATTATGGTGTTATTCTGATAGAAATGTGGTTGTATTGTAATATTATTAATGTTATGGTATGGTGTTATTGTCATATAAATGTGGTTGTACAACAGTGTTATTACTGTCATCTTATTATGATGTTATTATAATACAAATGTGGTTATATTATGGTGTTATTAGTATAATGGTATGGTTTTTGTGTCATACAACGGTTGTATAGTGGTGTTATTCATGTGGTTGTGTGGTGGTGTTATTAGTGCAGTATTATGATATTATTGTGATACAAATGTGATTTTATTATAATGTCGTTAGTCTTATGGTATGGTGCTATTGTCATATAAATGTGGTTGTACTGTAGCGTCATTTGTATCTTAGTATTGTGGTGTTATTGTGATACAAATGTGCTTGTATTGTCATGTTATTAGTGTGATTTTATAGTATTTTTGTCATAAAAATGTGGTTATATAGTGGTGTTATTAATGTGATTGTGTGGTGAGGTTATTAGTGGAGTATTATGGTGTTATTGTGATACTAATGTAGTTGTATTGTAGTGTTATTAGGGTTATGGTATGTTGTTATTGTCATAAAAATGCGGTTGCACGACAGTGATATTAGTGTCATCGTATTGTGGTGTTATTATGATATAAATGTAGTGTTTTGTGCAGAATTATGGTGTTATTGTGATACAAATGTGTTTGTATTATGGTGTTATTAGTGTTATGGTATAGATTTATTCCAATAAATATGGTTGTACAGTGATATCAATAGTGTTGTTGTATTTTGTTGTTATTATGATACAAATGTGGTTGTATAGTGATGTTATTAGTGTAATATTATGACGTTATTATCGTACAAATATGGTTGTATAATAATGTTATTAGTGTGGTCATTTTGTAGTGTAAATAATATGATATGGTGGTGTTATTAGTGTAGTATTATGGTGTTATTATGTACAAATGTGGTGTTATTATGGTGTTATTAGTGTTGTTATAATGTGAGTTAATGGTGTGGTTGTATTGTGGTATTATTAGTGCAAATTTGATTTTATTGTGGTGTTATTAGTGTGATGATATGGTGTTATTGTCATAAAAATGTAGTTGTATAGTAGTGTTATTAGTGCAGTCGTATTGTAGTGTTATTGTGATACAAATGTGGTTGTATTGTGGTGTTATTAGTGTGTTAATGTGATAATATTATGCTAGTTCCCTCAAAAAATTTTCAGCACTCCCCCATTTGGCCGTGAAAGATGGCTTTTATAGCCATGACATCTATGCCGAGCTTCGAGGCTTGTCAGTGGGTGGCATTGAATTAACTGCTTATGTGGAGGGCATATCAGCTCTCAGAGCAATCAGAGCTTGACAACTTAGGAGGGTCAATTGGGTCAAGTTTGGCTTGGGGTGGCTCTCTGTTTTGGCTCCTCTGGTGACTAGGCCATCAACTAAGCCAGAGAGGGTGGCCAGAAGTCAGGTGTGCCAGAGGTCAGGCCATCATGGTGATGAACTTAAGTAGCTAAGTATTTAATGCAAATCTCTCAAAGCTTTATCCATTTAAAGAAGGGGATTGGCTCCCCTAGAGTGGGCTTGGTGGATTTAGCTCAGTCCCTGCAGTCTCAAGGCTGCTATGGTGAGCTTGGTCTGGTCACATTTGGTTTAATTTGGATACATTGGGTAATGGGTTCAATTTGTGCTATGTGGGCTCAAGTTGGGCTAGTTTTGGTTTGAGCTTGGATTGGGTCAAATTTATTGAGCAATGTTGTGTGTATGATTGTTATGAAGAGTTTAGAAAAATATTGGAGTGGTTTTAAATTGGTTTGGGGGTCAATATGGCTTGATTTGGGTATTTGGTCAATTTTAGGTATGTTGGGTTAGCTTGGGTTTAGGTTAGGATAAAGCGGGGTAAAGACTCACTTGAAGGTTCAAAATGGTATATGAGGATGTTATGAAGAGTTCTTGACATAAATTGGTTGGAGATTTTAGGGTTAGGGCATTCAATTTGGTGACATTTAGACATGTGACACATTTGGGGGAAATTTGAGAATTTTCGCTTAGGTTGGATTTGGGTGAGGCTTGAGTGAAAAATTTTGTCAATTGGTGGTTCAATTTAGTTTAGGGTAATGTTATTAAGAATTTTGGATATTAATTTAGGGAATTGGTTTAGTCATGAGGTTCAAATAGGGAAATCGGGACGTGGTTAAATTTAGTGGATTTTTTATTTGGGTTGAAATTGGGTTTGCAATTGGGTCAAATTGGGCATAGATTTGGTTTGTATTGGTATTTAGGATGGAATTTTGGTTTAGAATTGAAATTATGTAATATTGGGGTCAATTAGATGGACATTGGGGCTGATTTAGGGAAATTAGGCCATTATGGGCAATTTGGGGCTTTTAGTCAAATTGGGCAAATTCGGTCAAATTAGGTCAATGTCGTTGGTCAAAATTTAAATTAGGAATATTTGGAGGGTTTTTGGGAATTTTTGGAATTTTTGGGCTAAGAGGGGCATTTTGCTCATTTTAGGTATTTTGGGGGTATTTTGAGAATTTTGGTAAATTTGAGGTTTTTTGGGTATTTTAAGTGGTGAGGAATGTTTCGGATAATTTTTTAGGGATTTTGGTAATTTTGGTTAATTTTGGGAATGTTGGACAAAATTAGGTTTTCAGGGGCATTTTGGTCACTTGGTGGAGTTTAGGGGTAAAGGGGTCAAAAATTTGGACTTTTGGTAAAATTAGGGTTGAAAGTGATTAATAATCCATTTGAGCCATGGACCAAGGGAATTCCCTGTATAGGCATTCCATGTACTGGTACTAAGCAAACCCTAGCCTGGGGCTAAAAGCTTGGGGAAACCACCCACATGAGTTTCCTAAAGAGTAGTGGATCAAGTGTGATGAAACTTGGTTTAAGGTTGTGAGGTAGTGTATGAGAGTGTAATGTGCAAGTGTGTGTGTGCGAGCCTCACCCATACCACTCGTGGTAAGTCCTAAGGCTCGAACATCCTATGTGAATTCCTATCGAGCTTCCTAATGCTTCGGTCTCATCCTCCTAAGCATTTAGATGTTAGATTTTAAGCATTTGAAAACTTCAAGTGAAGCAAAGAAGTTTTTGATTTTCTATGTGGTAAGATTTCCATTGCTAATCTTCTAAGAGAGTCACTAGGAAAGTCTTATAGCAAGACCCTAGGCTTCTGAAGAGAGACTAGACTTCAACAAAAGTGAGATCAACATCTACCAGGTGATTCAACCAAACTACCCAGTCCGTCCCTCCATGAAATCAAGTTTACCTACTGTTCTAAGTGTCAGCGGGTGGAGAGTAAAAAGAAAGGTGGAGCTACTTTCCTCCGAAATTAGATATCAAGTCTAGTAGCTTCTAGCAGCGCTGAACTGCATACAGTACATGCAAATTCCATTGATCATGTCGTTTAAATAATGAATGCAGATAGAAAATTGTCTGAAAAATTTGACTGTATACTTATATGCGGTAGAGTTACTTGAAAATCCTTGCAGAGATCTTTTTCGTCACAGTTCCCAAGATAACAGGGTGGTGTATCTACAACTTATTTATGATCTACTGAACATTCGAGACACTTTTTATTTATTTTCTACTCGTCGGGACTTTTATTTATATTTTTTATGGGAAACTGTATTTCATTTGTAGCTACTTTGATATAGTTTAATTGTAGTTTACGTGTTACGTATATAAATACATAGGAATTGACTTTTATGCATGTAAATCTTCCTAAAAAAATGAATAAAAGGAATGTGAGAAGTAATAATGCTCTTAACGTTAAACATAGATTTATTTGATATTTTAGCTCTAGCATTGTAGATATAGTTTGTTTAAATAAAATAAAAAAGATTGAGTAGCATTTTATTCTAAGGTCATTATTAATATATTTTATTATTCTCTATGACCCACAAATTTATATTGTGATATTTTAATTTGATTGCAACGAAGCCAAAAACTTGACCCCGCTATATTATATGTATAGAATTGTAATTGTTTATGTTGTGGATGCTACGCAAGTATACGTATCATATCAAGTAATATAGGGCTCTAGTGAAGTCCTGGTTATCGATCCCACAGGGAAAGAGAAAATTAAATAACAGCTAATTTTAAAATAATAATAATAATTATAATAAAATAGTATACGAAAATTTGGAATTCTAAATTTAAGCGCAATAAAGTAAACTAAGTATTCTAATCAGGTAACTTATCTAAGTAGAAAATTAATACTAATTGCAAGTGCAGAAATAAAACTAATTGCTAAATAAGTCTTATCTATTCGAAAAAGTATCTTTCCCTTTGTTTAGAAATTTAAGTGATCGATGAATTTAAATAGATAATGTTAAGGTATTGTGACAAATAGGAGCATTCCTATTCTTTACCCTTTGGTCCGTGTGTAAAGAATATCGACTAATCCTATGTTCGATTACCGAATCGCGTGCTAGCCGGGAGGATACCGACCGCCACTTCGTAGCTCCCACATTCCCCTCGCCTGAGGGCTAACATCTACATTTCAGCTCTCAAACAATAGGACCGAATTGAATATTTTAGTCTGTCACACTAAAAAGGTTCAATTCTACGCCCAGTGATATTATTTCCCTATTTATTTGCACCTTCTTTCTAAAAATGTTGAGCGAGACAGTTATAAATTCTTCAGAATTTTCTTCTCGTAACCTCGCCGTCGGCGGGCTCGATCTCGCCGTCGGCGACTCAGCACAAATTGCATGATTTTGCTCCAAATTTGCTCCTTTTTATGATTTTTGCTTTTATCACCTAAATTCTTCATTCCCGCAATAAAATATAGAAAATACCTTTTTTTAAAGTGCAATTTCATCAAAAAATAGTATGAATTTCTTAATAAATTTTTCAACGATCAAAATCCCCCAAACTTACTTATTACTTGTCCCCAAGTAATTTTAGTACTACATAAAAATAATGAATTTTATAATAAGATTTTTCAATTTAAATAACTATGAATTAGATTAATTAATATCATAATAAAGTTAAACCAAAATAATTCATGTAATTTAATTGATCTTATAGAAATAAATTATTTAGTCATCGTGTCTAAGATTTCTAGCTTACTATTCATTTCGTGAATGACTATATTTAAAAGAATAACTACTTAAGATATTCATATGATAAGAAATTCAAGAAAATACTATTAGGTAAAATTATAATCCATAAACATAAGTTTGGAAATATCTAAGTTTTTCCCTTTAGGTTAAATCAAATGAAGCCAATTTTTGATAAGACATATCCTCAAGCTTCTCCTCATTTTTCTTTTCTTTTTTTTTCTTTTTCTCTTTTTTTTTCTTTTTTTCTTTTTCTAATGAGGATTACTGTATCTGGAGAGCCTGTTAATAATTTTGAACTTCATTTTCATCTTCCTAAATTTGAAACTTAGGAATATTTCTTAGCTTATATATACTTCATAATTTTTACTTTATTGATTTTCAATCTTTTCTTTTTCACTTGAATACTTAAGTATTTAAATTTTAGAATATAGTTTTCCTTACTAAAAATAGTTTACTATATTCTTATTCCCTTTAACCAAATATTTTATTCTATTTAATTAATTAAAGTACTAGAAATATTTTATTTAACCTTTTATAATAATTAAATAAAATAATTCATATCAAATTGAAAAATTTGCTATAAAAATCATTTTATAATAATTTGAAAATAGAAATTGAGAGCAAGTTAATAACTAAATTTGTATTTTACTTTCCCCCAAACTTAAATTTTTATATCTATTCTAAATATTGAATAAGAAGGAAAGTAAATAAAACATACCTTTGAAGTTTAGGTATTTCTTATCTTTGAAATTTTTGCATGCTTTTTCATTTTTCATTGAAGCTGTACTGTTTGTATTCTCCATATATTTATAACAATTTAAAGAAAATGCAGGGATAAAACCTAAGATAAGTATTAAACATAACAATTAAAATAACTCTACACAACACATTTGAATTACTAACATATTAAAAATAATTGAACTAACAGATTAACAATTCTAAAAACTTAAAACAATACAAAATAAAATAAAACATATTTAAGAAAACTAACATCCTAATTAACATAAAAACAAATGCAATTAACTAACAAAAAAAACAAAAACTAACTACTATAACAATCCAAGCAGATTAATCTAACTAAAATCAAATGTCACAAAATAAAGTACTGAATATTACAAACATATACAGTCCTCAAAATAACTTACATCAAAAAAATAAAATAAATAAAGTCCTAATCTTCAGCATCAAAGTCCCAAACTATATCATCTCCTCCCTGATCTGTAAGATGCTGAGAAGACTGAGCAGGGTGATACTGAGTGTACCTGGGGCATTCTGGAAAGACTACATCTAAATCTCCACTCCTATAACGACGTTCAGCTTCATAATATTTAATCTTGCATTCTGAATGTTGCTGGAGGTATTCACTATCATAATCATGTCTCCTCTCTAGATTATCAATCCTTTGATCAAAATGATCAAACCTTCTCCCCATGGTCTCTCCAAACTGCTCAAAACTCCTCCTATGTAGAGTCAATTCATTCATCAGATCTTGTAAGGTAGGGGTGGTAGGCTCAGAGTTCCATAGCTAGTAGAGGGTATATCTCTACTGACCGAGTAAAATAACTTCTTACTCCTCGCTCTCCACCCTTCATGGGACTCATACTTCTTAATGTTAGCACTCGTAAGTGGTTTCATTGGTTCCACCCATTCTTCATCATCTCTAGCCTCAACTCCGCAGAGTTAGCAGAGTGCAAAAATCAATCCAGGTAGGCCCAATCCAAGCTCCACTCTCATTTCTAGGAGTGGCCAGGATATTCTGATAAATAACTCTCCCGATGTTCATGCTTCTGTTATTCTGAATGCAGAAATTCAGAATTGCTCTATCTCATGTTATCTCACTATGGTGATATGTGGGTAACAGAGTAGAACAAATAAAGTAATGCCAGGCTTTCGAGACTGCATTTAATATGGAAAGAGGAAAATTCACTCTTTCCTGCTGCTTCATTTTCCATACTCCGGTCCCATCAGTGAGAAAGTTAATGACTTCCTCCAGTAGTTCTTCCATCGTTTCAAAAGTTTCATACTCGCTAAAGTGCGAGTCATGAACTTCATAGAACACGTTAATTCTAGCAGCATTAAAATCTACAAAAAACCCTCGTACCTTTACAGGTGCATCTTCAGCGGCAGTCAAATTGGCATAAAACTCTTTCACCACTTCCTTCATCCTCCAGTCAATGTGATCAAATAAATCAGATATATTGTCGATTAAGTCTCTCACATTCTGTAGTTCTTTCTCCATTCCATTAATTTTCTTCATAAGTAACTCCGTTTTATCTGAAATAGGCCTTTCTATAGGATGATTCTGTGAAGCTCTATCAAAGATGAATGTAATGTCTTCATTATTGTCCAAAGTAGGGAACATATCTGTAGGATCAAGCGGCTTCCAAGGTAACAGAACCTTTTCCCAAGCTTCATAAGAAACCTGGTACGGACTGCATAATGTAAAAATAGTAGATGGGTGTCCTAGTCCGTGAACTGACCCATGCACAATTAAACCCAATGCGTACTTAACAATTATTGATCCCACGTCAATAGTGCAATCCAATTTGAATACAATAATTCAATATAAGCAGCATTCTTTCGAAACCTCGTTTACCCTCATAGTAGGTAACAATTTAGATGAGATGAAAAAGTGCCGATGCTTTGAGACAGGATTCAAAAGTGATGCGGAGAAATTAACATACCCGTCTTCACACATTTCCCAATCTTCCGGTTCATCGCTCGTATATCGAAATATCTCATTCATATTATACCGAGATGGCACAAAATTTGAATAGTGACATACCGGGTGTTTTCTATAGAGAATAACTCATTTACTCTGATGGAGTAAACGTCACCCATCTTCCTCGATGTAGATATTCCCATTGTTGATCGCATGTAAGTTAGACTATAACTCTTTCACAACCGGAATAACAACAGCAGACGTAGTGTAACGTAATACCTCCCAAAGCTGCCGTGCGATCATTTCTTCTATCTTCGTAGTGGAATTCTCTAATCCTCGATTGACAAATCCCCGTTCCTTAATAACTCTTTTCTTTACCAAAACCTTGTTGAAGATCCTCTGCGCTTCCGCACTCACAAATTTCCTCCGATTAAACACTCAAGATTTAGAAGAATCTAAGAATTTCGAGGCCACTATGGTGAATGGAATGAATTCTAGTGAAGAAGGCAGACTTAGAATGGTTTAAGAATAGTTTTTCACAAAGGATTTGGTGTTGAAATCGTCCAATTTTGCTTTAAAGTATATATATAACTCATTTTTATAACTTCCTCGCTGTCGGCGAGAGGTTTCTCGCCGTCGGCGACTTAGTTATAAAAACTGTCTTTCAGGATCTCGCTGTCGGCGAGCTCGTTTCTCTCCGTCAGCGAGCTTATAAATAAACTGAATTAGGCGCGAACCTCCCTGTCGGCAAGTATCAACCTCGCCGTCGGCGAGATTTCAAAATAATGTCCAATTTCGCTCTAAATCGAATAATTTCATTTCTCATCATAATGGTTCGAATATGTGACGATTCTTAATAATAATTGAGTAGTAAAGTTTCAATAATATAGATTAATTATTAAAATACAATAAAAATAGATAACTAATATGGGTTGCCTCCCATAAAGCGCTTGGTTTAACGTCGTCGACTCGACCTAATTTCAATTATTAATCAAAGTCGACTAAGCATTAAAACCTCTTTATAGTTAGGTCTTATACCTTCAAAATATGGTTTTAATCTATGTCCATTAACTTTAAATTTATGTCCAGCTTTTGGATTTTCGATTTCTATAGTTCCGTATGAAAATATTTGAGTTATGGTGAAAGGTCCTAACCATCGAGACTTCAATTTTCCAGAAATAATTTCAATCTAGTATTATATAACAAAACTTCCCGTCCCGGTTCAAAATTTCTCCGATTAATCTTCCGATCATGCCATAATTTCATTTTTTCTTTATAAATCCGATCATTATCATATGATTCAATTCTTAATTCTTCCAATTCATTTAATTGCAACAATCTTTTCTCACCAACCTTCCTTCATATTATAATTAAATTCTTTAATCGCCCAATATGCTTTATGTTCTAATTCAACCTGGTAAGTGACATGTTTTTCCATATATAAGCTCGTAAGGAGTCATTCCAATCGGAGTTTTATAAGCAATTCTATAAGCCCATAATGCAGTGTCTAATCTAATAGCACCAATCTAACCTATTTCGGGTTTACGATTTTTCTAAAATACGTTTAATCTCACGATTGGATACTTCAACTTAATCCGCTAGTCTCGTGGATGATAAGCAGTGGATATCTTATGAGTAATATTGTATTTTTCTACTAGTTCGTGAATATATTTATTTCTAAAATGAGTTCCTCCATCGATGATAATCACTCTCGCATTCCAAATCTAGTAAAAATATTTTTCATCGAAATTTCGAAACACTCTTAAGCATCACACCTAGGTAAAGCTTGTGCCTCAATCCATTTGGAAACATAATCAACAGCTACTAATATATATGAGTTTCCAAACGAAGGAATAAAAGGTCCCATAAAATCTAATCCCCAAACATCAAACATTTCAACTTCTAATATAAAGTTTAGAGGCATTTCGTTTCGTCTAGATATATTTCCTACTCTTTGACATTTATCGCAAGTTTTAATATATCTGTATACATCTTTAAATAGAGTAGGCCAAGAAAATCCAGTATCGTAGAATCTTATAAGCAGCTTTATCGATCCCAAAATGTCCTCCAAAATCGTAATCATGACATTTTTGAATAATTGGTTCAGTTTCTTCATAAGGTACACATCTTCTAATAATTAAATCCTTACATTGCTTATATAAATATGGTTCATCCCAAAAATAAGTTTTCGTATCATGGATGAATTTTTTCTGTTGTTGCAAAGTTAACATAGGTGGTAAAATATTACTAACTATATAGTTTACTATATCAAGCATACCGTGGTATTTTCCACTCATTGATACTATATAGTTGTTCATCGTGAAAATCGTCTATAATTTCATTTTCAATATCGGATAATTCATGATTTTCTAATCTTGATAAATGATCCGCAATTCGATTATCGGCTCCTTTCTTATTAACGATCTCAAAATCGAATTCTTGCATTAATAGCATCCATCTAATTAATCTTGGTTCGGAATCTTTCTTTTGCATTAAATATTTGATAGCAGAATGATCAAGTATGCACGATACATTTTGTTCCAATCGTATAAGGTCTAAATTTATTAAAACCATATACTACCGCTAATAATTCTCTTTGTGTAATCGTATAATTTATTTCAAAGATCATTTAGAGTTTTACTAAGCATAAGTATATAACTTTAAAAATCTTTTCATATCTTTGCCCAAGAACTGCTCCTACAAGATAATCACTAGCATCACACATAAGCTCAAATGGTTTCTCCCGACTAGGTGAAACTATTATAGGTGCTGTAATTAATTTTTCTTTTAAGAGTTCAAAAGCATTCGAGCATTCGATTGTAAATTCAAATTTCTTGTCCTTTTCGAGAAGTTGGCATAGTAGGTTTAGTAATTTTTGAAAAATCTTTTATATATCATCTCGTAGAATCCAAGCATGTCCAAGAAAACTTCTTACCCCTTTTACCGTAGTTGGAGGTGGTAATTTAGCTATAACTTGAATTTTTGCAGGTCCACTTCCATGCCTTTTTCCGAAATTTTATGCCCTAATACAATGCCGCCAACAACCATAAATTGACATTTCTCCCAATTTAGAACTAAATTTGTGTCCTCACATACTTCTAATACTTTTTCAAGATGAGTTAAGCATGTGTCAAATGATGTTCCAAATATAGAGAAATCATCCATAAATACTTCTATTCCATTGTCAATTAACTTACTAAATATAGACATCATACATCTCTGGAATGTTGCTCGGTGCATTACATAATCCAAAAGGCATTCTTCGAAAAGCGAAAGTTCCATAAGGACTAGTAAATGTAGTTTTTCTTGATCCTCGGTGAGCAATTTGTATTCGATGATAACCGGTGTATCCATCTAGAAAACAAAAATACTTATGTCCGACTAATCTATCTAACATCCGGTCTAGAAATGGTAAAGGGAAGTGATATTTCCTGGTGGCGGTATTTAATTTCCTATAATCAATACATATACGCCAATCGCAACTTGTCTTATAGGAATAAGATCGTTATTTTCATTGACAAATGACGGTCAATCCTTCCTTCTTAGGAACACAATGAATCGGGCTTACCCAAGCATCGTCGTAAATAGGATAAATGATACCATTATCTAACCATTTTAAAATTTCTTTCTTAACTACTTCTTTCATTATTGGGTTTAATCTCCTTTGGGGATCCGCTTTAGGTTTATGTTCATCATCTAAAATAATTCTATGCATACAGATCGAAGGACTAATTCCTTTAATATCCGCTAAAGTCCAACCAAAAGTTTTCTTGTATTTTTTTAAAGTTTCTAAAAGTTTTTGTTCTTGAGATTCGTTTAATGCGATGAAATAATAATCGGTAAAGTTGAAGAATTACCTAAATGAGCATATTTCAAATGATCGTGTAATATTTTTAGCTCAAGTTCGTGAGGTTTAATAATCGATGGAACTATATTCTTGTCGTTGTTTTCAGTATTATCCAAAAATTCAAATCTTTCCCGAATATAATCTAGTTCTTCATTATTATCTTAAATTAATTCAATATTTTCTTTTTCTAAAATATCTTCGTAATATTCCTTAAAATGTTCTTGTTGTAATTGTTCAAGTATTTCCATCCGAAAACATTCATCGTCTTTTTCTAGCGCAGGATATTTCATTGATTTTGCAATATTAAAGGTAACTTTTTGGTCATTTACTCTCATAGTTAATTCTCCTTTCTGAACATCAATCATAGCTTTTCCAAGTAGCTAAAAATGGTCTTCCTAAAATGATAGGAATTTCTTTATCTTCCTCCATATCTAAAACAATAAAATCTACCTGGGAAGATAAATTTATCCACTTTTACTAACACATCTTCAATAACTCCCTTAGGATAAGTAACCGAACGATCAGCTAATCGAAGGGTTACCGAAGTAGGTGTAATTTTTCCTAATCCTAATCTCTTAAAAATCGATAGAGGCATTAGATTGATGCTTGCTCCTAAGTCACACAAAGCTTTTCCATAAAATTTTTCTCCTATAGCGCAGTAGGTATAGTGAAACTACCGAGATCTTTCAATTTTTCAGAAGCTTCTTCGAATAATAGCACAACACTCTTCACTAAGTGCGACCGTTTCATTATCGGTGAATTTTCTTTTCTTATTTAAAATATCTTTCATAAATTTTACATAATTTGGCATCCGATCTAAAGCTTCGACAAAAGGTATATTGATTGTTAATTTCTTTAGTATTTCAAGGAATTTAGCAAATTGTTTATCTTTTTTATGTTGAGCTAGTCGTTGAGGAAATGGTGGTGGAGGTGTTTCAACGTAAATTTTCATAGGTATTAAAGGATGTTCCAAGTTCGAATCTTGTCAATTGTTTCCTTTTCAATTTCCACTTCCTCATTTTCGCTTTTAAGTTCTTTTGAATTTGAGGTTCTAATTCTTTTCCACTCCTTAGTTGTATTTCTTTAATTTGTTCTTTTCCTTGATCTTTAGGATTTATTTCCACATTACTAGGAAAAGTTCCGTGTATTCTATTATTTAAGTGCGAGTAAGCAATATGTCCAAGTTGAGTTTCGATATTTTTAATAGATGTTCCTTGAATTTGTAATTGATTTCCTTGAATTTGTAGTCGATTTCCTTGATTTTGTAGTTGATGACCTCGTTGACCTCATTTTTGATGAGGTCTTCTCTTCTTCTCTTTAGTACTTCAGGATCTAGCCTTAGCTTTTCCTTCGACTATCTTAGAGGACTAGAATCGGGACCCACCTTCTAGAAATTCAAACCACTTCTTAACTCCCCGCAAACTCTACAAACTTGATTGTAGACCCCTAATCACCTAGAGGGTTGAAATCAAATGTGGAAGTTTAAAGGATGAGTTCCTATAGGACTCTTTGGCCTTAGGATCGCCCCAGGTGGCCCTGGTCCGGTGAGGGGCTGACTTACACACACACTACACTTATACACTACACTTTCACACACGTCCTAAAACTACACCCATACCTAACTTGACCTCCTGACTCATGTAGGTGATTTACATGGATGGTCCTTAACCCCTAAGCCCTTGGCTAAGAGGGTTAGGAACAACATAGTGAATGCCTCAAATGAGTCCCTTCTTGGCTCATATGGGCTTGATATGGCTTCATGGCTCAACCAAAATGATTTCATTCCACTTACATCCACCCAATCTTCAATTTCCCAAATTTTCAATTTTGGACCCCCGGACCCTACACCCGCTAAGCTTCACCCAAAACTCTTGAAATTACCCAAATTTTTGCAAAATTTCCAAATTACCCAAAATTCTCCAAAATCAATCCCAAACATTTCCACATCACTTAAATTGATCATCCATACCCAAAAATATCAAAAATTCCAAGAAAACCTCCCAATACCCTCCAAATACCCAAAATACCCCTCTTGACCCAAAAATCCAAAAATTCAGAAAATTCTCAGAAAGTTCCAGAAAATCCCAAATATTCCCAATTTCATTTTGTCCAACTACACCATGGGCCAATTTTGTCAATTTACCCTACTTTTGTCAAAACCCCCAATTTGGCCCATTTTAACCCAAAGTGAACCCAATGTTAAACCAAACCTACCCAATTGACCCCAATTTTGGTCCAATTCAATTCTAAACTTCAATGCAACATCCCCAATACCAATCTAGACCAAATCCAAGTCCAATTTGATTGACATTTGGATCCAATTTCACTTTTGGCCTTAAAGCCCAATTTTGACCCATGACCCAAACCTAACCCAAACTCACCCAATTCAACTCCAATTAACCCCAAACCTTTTCTAAATCATCCTTAACATTCCCACAAACAAAACACTAACATGATTTGCCCAAAATTTAGACCCAAACCCCACTCAAATTCAACCCAAAGCTAAAAGGCCCATTTTTGACCTAAACCCAAACCTAACCCAAATGAGCCCAAACCCCAAAATCAAAGCCCAAACAAAGCCAAAACCTCTTTGAAGCACTCCCATAAATATTTCTCAATATTAATTTTACATCAATTTCAACCCTAGCCCAACATTGGCCCAAGTTAGCCCAATTTGACCTACATAGGCCCACTTACCAAATAAACCCAAATTCAAACCAATTCAACTCCAAATCACACCAAATTGACTCCAAGCCCTTCATAGAACATCCCTAAACCAATTAAGACATTTATTTGACAATTTTCTTCACAAAATCTTTACCCAAATGCCCATCCTAAAATCAAAAGCCTATTTCCCTTAAACTTTCCTAAGAGCCCACTTCCTTCAAATTCAAAAGCCCAAAATCTACCCTAAAGCCCACATGACATCTCCATTTGCCATCCACTTAATTAAAGCCATTACCTAAGTCCTAAATTCACCATCAAATTATTCCAAATCAAGTTTCATACAAATTTCCATCAAATTACCAAAAATTCCTAAAATCCATTTTCATGAAATTGACCAAACCTTTTCCCAAGCCAAAGGTGAGCCATGCAAGCCATGGACAAGCCACATGAAGCCATGGAAGGCTTGACATGTGATCAAGCCATTAATGGCAAAAGGAGGGGCTCCTTTCCTAATCCTCCTTAACCCCTTTTTTACCTTAAGCATGTCACACACTAAACCATGCTTAACCACCTCATCATGGATGGAGACCACACCATTCTCTCTTGGCCGACCCAAGTGATCTTTTTCAGCCCAAGACCGAGCCTCGGGTGGTGAACCTAGCCCAAAACCATGGGTTGACTCATTTGAACCCAAAATGGTCTTCCCCCATTCCATTTCAATCCAAGCTCTTTACACATGGCAATTGCCAATTGCTTGCACCAAGTCCCGACCCGACCCACCCGACCTCGAGGGTGACCCATGCTCGGCCGGCCAGCCACCAGGCCGCCGGAAAACACCATGGCCGAGAGCTCACATGTGAGCCCAACTTGAAATTCTCACCCGCCGAGCCGCCCCATCCCCAGCTGGCCATTGGAGTTGTTCTTCTCTTGCCAAGAGCACTCGATCCCAAGCCCTAACTCTCCCTGGGAGGCCCTCCACCCTCTCCTATTTAAACACCACCCCTCTCGGCCATGAGAGGTGCTAAAAACAAACCTTAAGGAAACTTTGCCAAAATTGTTCCAAACTCCTCCCCATACACAGAGCACTTGATCCCCAGTGAGATCCCCCTGCCATTTCTTCTCTGTGAGCTCAATTTCAGAGTTGAAATTCCACCCAAAACCAGGACACTTCTCCACAGTGAGCCATTCCCCAAATTGATTGGTTCTACACCTTCTCCAGACCAAGTGAAGGTGTCCACCAGCAAAAGCCCCATCTCCGGGCCACCCACTTGCTCCACCTCCAAGCTTTGTGATCGGGCTTGGTCGAAATCACATCTGAGACAATTCACTGCACTCGGAGACTTCATCCGGAGCTTGCCGGGATCCAATCGAAGGTGCAACAACTCTCGCATCGAAGCCACACTTCTCTGAGCAAAGGTATGAGCTAATTCTTCATCCCGAGCTTATAGAGATTCTCCATTTCGAATGCTTTAATTTCAATGCATGATAACCGTATAGATGTGTTCGTCTCTTCAAGACGAATCCATAGAGCATAAGAACATGAAAATCCATCGAGTATCGAGTGAGATCTTAGGGATTTAGTGTGGACGGCTCTCGGCCGAGGACGCTCGGGGACGATGAACGGATGCCGTCCATTCAATACACGCGCGGATGGACGCGCTCGGATGGCGTCGGACCGGAGATGGTACAAGAACCGCGGGGCCCGAGCGCCGAGTCGGATGGCGGCGTCGAATGGGAGCGCGACGCGTGTGCGTTCGGAGATGCCGAGGATGAGTTGGCGCCGCGTGGATAAATAGAAAATTAGGGGTATTTTCTATTTATTTAATTCCCTAAACTTCAAAAATTCATATCTTTGTGTAGAAAAATCGGAAAATTAAAATAAAAATACCCTCTTGCTCAATGAACGTAGGAGAATAATGTGGAAAAGAAATCATTTAATTTCATCAAGTATTTTATTTTTTATAATTTATTTACTCTCTGCATACTTTTAATTCTTCATGCATGTATACAATTCACCATGGCATGAGACCATAGGGCTTTTGAAGCCTCTGAATTTGGGAATATTCCCTGAATTTTCCAAAGTTAGAGGCCATCCCTATAAAAAGTTATTGATTTTTCAAATTCATGTTGTTGTTTTGAGTATTTTAATTCCAATAAATAGCATGTTGTGAAATAAATTCTAGAAAAATTTGGTGATGTTCCTTATGACTAGAGAACCCTAGGAAAAATAGGTTTTGAGTTAGTTCATTTAAAACAACCCTAATTGGCTTAAACATCCAAGATAGGTCTCTAATTAATTAGAGCTAACCATACATCAAATTGACTTGAAATCAATTCTCCACTGATCTTTAGGATCAGAGGAACCCACCATAAAAATTTGAGGTCAATTGGACTTGGCTAGCCCCACTAATTGGGTTGATTAAGCCACTTAGTCCTTTTAAACTTTAAAAATTCATAACTTTCAAAATACTTTTCAAAAATTCACCAAATTAGTTTTGGAGCCTCTCTGATATCAGGGGAATTTAAGAAAATTAAAATTTCAATTTTCTAAAAAAGTTGATTTTTAATATTATTTTAATATTTTTAATAATAAAAAAACAATAAAAATCATAAAAATAATAAAATTCACCAAAATGTCACATTTTGAATTTTAATCACTTAGGAACAAACCCCATATTTTTCTTAGGTTTATTTAGTGAGATATTAAATTTTAAAAGCTCTAGGGTAATTTTAAAATTAAAAAATGTATTTTCTAGCATTTTCACTAAAATAATTATAATAAATCATAGAAAAATCAAAAAATTGCAAAATTTGATTCTCTGATTTCCTTGATATCAGAGAGAGTTTTGAAAAATATAAAATTCATTTTTCAACATTTATTTTATTTTTAAATTAATTAACATTCCAAAACTTAAAATAATTATAATAAAAATAATATAATTCAAAAAATCACCAAAATTGGTCCAAGTGGTTTTCTGGTCATTAGGAATGTCTCCTAATTTTCTTAAGGACAGAAACTTTCCCTTGGTCATGTTATTAAATTTTCCTTGGAAATCTCTATTTTCTACCAAAAATAATTATATAAATAAATTAAATACAGAAAAATCACATTTTCTCCTCTCATGTCTTTATTGACATGTGAGTGAAGTTATATAAAAATTTCAAGTTCATTTGAGTTCAATTTAGTGAGTTATGAAATTATTAAGCTTAAAGGGCAAAATGGTAATTAAAATTTTAACCCTTAATTAAAACTTTAGGTTTAATAAAAAAAATTAATAAGTAAAATATTTGATCCTAATCTGATTTGGATGATTGAAATTTAAATAATTAAAGACTAGAAACCCATTAAGCAATTTTAAAATAATTAAACCTTAATTAAATAATTGATTAAATTTGGAAGAATAATAAAATTGGAATTATTAAAATAGGGATATTATTAGGAAGAGATTCATTCTTTAATTAAAATTCCCTAAATTAATCATTTCATTAATATTCAATTCTTAATTAAAATGATAATTCAAATTCAAAACATTAAAAGACTTAATCATTAAACTAAAATTAAATTATTAAACTCTTTTAAAAAATTTCAATTAAAATTAAAAATAAAATTAAATTAAAAATTAAATTAAATTAAGTAAATTAAATTGGATTAAATTAAATTAAATTAAATTAAAATTAAAAGTTGAATTAAATTAAAAATAAAATTAAACTAAAAAATAAAATAAATTAAATTAAATAAACAAATTAAATTAAATTAAATTGAAATTAAAAGTTGAATTAAATTAAAAATTAAATCAAAGATTAAATTAAATTAAATTAAATAACTTAAATCAAATTAAATTAAATCAAATTAAATAACTTAAATTAAATTAAATTAAATTAAATTAAATTAAATCAAATTAAATCAAATTAAATTAAAACTAAATTAAATTAAATTAATTTAATGTAACATCAAATCAAACTAAATTGAATTAACTTGAATTAAATTAAAAATCAATTAAATTAAATTAAATTAAATTAAGTTGAATTAAATATAACATCACTAAAGACATAAAGAATTCAAAATAAATCTAAAATAACTTGAACACTATTCCAAATTTAAACCCATTAACTTAAATTAAATCATTTGAACACCAATTTGCCCTCGAAACCTTTATTATCATAACTCCTAAATAGAACATTAAATGAAATGTTACTTCACTTATAGGATATTCAAACGTCCTAGTTCACTGAGCAAGATAACAAAACTTGAATCCCCGGACGATTAATTCATTTATATAATTAAATTCATTTGGACTTAAAACAGTCCTAGAAATATCGAAAAGATGTTTAAGACTATTCTTAAGCACTTTCTCAATATGATAGGACATTTATAAGAACAATCGGACTTAATCGTTCTTCGATGAAGAAAATCGTCCTTAAACCAAAACACAAGGAATCTAGACGTCATAGGAAATGACTAACTATAGGATTAGGAATTTGGTAGAAAACCATAACCCTTCCCTTAGCCTTTACCTAGGAACTTGCTTAAATATTCTAATCGTGTTTTAAGTGCAGCTTGGGATGATGGGAAGACCCTCCAGTGTACGCTTTTATTTTATTGCAATTTACTTTCTTGCAATTTACTTTCGCAATTTACATTATCGCAATTTATTTAATCGCATCGCACTTACTTTTCTTGCATGATAAACAACTCGTTGCATGAAAACTCACACCTTTAGGATAGCCCCTAAAACCGAAACCAAAACTAAGTTAAAAGTCATTGCAAGATAAAATTCACCGCCACAACATTTCAAAATATAAAACAACTCAAAATTTAATCACAAACGTAACACAAAACTACAATTACAATTAAATTAAAACGTCTCGTTGGATGATCGGGAATACCTCTGATGATGTAACCTACGTGTTGCTAACGGGATTTCCCACGGTCTAAATGAAAGTGTGGAACTCATTCAACTGAGTTTAGCAAATTCATCCGGACTAAGTGAATCCGATAAAAATAATGATGCCGGAAGGATGGAACTCGTGGATCTTAACCGGTGTCGTTATAATCAACTTTAAGATTTGTTTTAATTAAAACACAAAAAAAACGCTTGAAATTAAGACTTCTCTAAACCAAAACACTTTTCTCATCCCTCGATTTATGACTTCTAAAACTAAACCTTTGCAACAACAAGGAGCTCGTGAGCATGGTGGCAACGACGGCCATCGTCATCGCAAAAACTCGAGTCTACTTCAACAAAACTTTCCTAGAATTAAATAACCAAGCCATAGGATTTCGAGGTAGTTCGCCTAGTGCAACATAAATCCTCAACCTCTTCGTTAGGCACTTGCATCTGCAAATTAAGCCCTAACCGATCTTAGGATTCCGAGGTAGTCGTTCGGGTACGACATAAACCCTCACATCTTCAAGGCTATTTCAGTATGATTCTATCATATAAATATAAGTCCTAATTAACTAAAATTGGCAAAATCAAAACATTTAAATAAATATTAGGACTTTCCTAAATCCAAGCCAAACAATAGGATAGTCGGGAAATTACCGAAGTTCGCTTCGAATCTGTGATTTCTCCTACCTTTCTTCCTTTGGATTCCCAAAACAAAATGTTCCAAATTTGATCCATTCCCTATCGGAATTCCAAAATTCAATCCTCGAAAACTTAAACTTCAAATCTTCGAGAGCGGACTATTGATTATTATCGAGAGTTTTCTTAGGTGATTCCCGTCACTTAAGATGTAATTAACTATGTGACTTGCCCTTATAGGGAATTTTAAAGAACCCAGTAATATAAACCTCGTTTAATGTTTTCATATTAAGCGAGGGAATTTTGTTCGGCTTATAAAATTGGTTCGCAGTACCAAACGGATGTCACAAATCTTTTAGTTTATTTAATCGAGCCCCACCATCAAGCAGCTGTGTCTATCCTTAGGGATAGATACACTGGCTTGTGGTGCGGTGCTCGTTTATATAAACTATTTGGGATGTGAGATCGGTTTGATTTCATATCTTAAAATTTTCAAATTTAAAATTATTTTCAAAAATCAAATACTACTTTCCAAAATTATTTATTTAAATTAAATTAAGAATTCGCCGACAATTTCTGTTAGGCGACCCCCTTTTCAAAATAAAACACACGACCTAAAAAATATGCCGACAGACCCATATTCAAAATTAATTCATCCATAGATAATTTGTCAAATTTTGAAGAGGTGCTTGAGGTGTCCTTCTGGAACAAACGCTGGTAACTAATCAAGGGCACCAAAAGACATTCAAATTTCACTTGAAAGATGCATCTCTGGGTGTATCTTACTCGATTATGAACAAATTTTGAAGATACAAAGGCACCTTTTTAGAAAATATAAAAGAATAGACTTGAAGAAGAGAAGAGAGGTCAGAGAGTGAGTTTTAGAGAGAGTTTATAAGAAGGAGTCAGAGGATTTTTACTTAAGCTTTATTCATACTTATCTCATTCCTAGTGAAAGGTAAGGTGTGTAGAGATTTTTAAGTAAAAATATAATGTATTAAAGAGATTTAACCCTTGGGTTGGGCGACTAGTCCAAGAGAGTCTTGTAAGAGAAAGGAAGAGATTCAAAGGAACTTCAAGAGTCTGCGGAGAGAACCGAGATAAGTTTAACTTTATGCTTCATTTAGTTTTAATCGAGACTTCTTATGTTTTCTACTTGATTTCTAGTTTTTAAAACTACTTGTTGTTGTGTTTTCTCCATGGATTCTGAGTATTCTTTTTCTTATCTTTTTTTCCTTAAAAATGAATAGTAGTTAAGTTTTCGATGGAAGTTATGTGAGTATTGATCTTTAATGTTGAAAGAAGTTGTGTCGATTAACCATTTCAAACCATTTACTTCGATTTTGCCAATTTGTGAGAACATGTAAGATCTTAAGAGGCATTGTCTCAATCAACAATGATGTAAATCACATGAAATATTGGATGAGAAAGTAATTCATATACTTCAGGCAAATAAATAAAGAAATATACTTTCGATGGGTTTAGAATAGAGGACTTTGGGTGATGTATCAAAGTCCCCAATTTGGTTTATTGTTTAGGTTTTGATGTGAGATGGGCTTCGTGTGGAGGGAAAAGAGGAACTCTGCAGTGAGAGCTAGTATCTTTCCTACCTAACCTCGTCTTCAAAACTATTCAAACTTTAAACTAGCCTACGCTTTTATAAGATTCTAAGAATGTAAAGAATATTATTGCTCCTATTCTATGACAACACATTTTAAATAATTTCACACGTAACTCCTGTACTTATTACTTATTCATGATAAGGAAAAATATATTTCTATCTATACTTCTTTAATCTTACAAAAATCTCATTATAAAGCTGCTAATTATTTACTTTATTTCAAAATTTAATAAAATACAAAAAAGATTTTGCATTTTAAATTTCTATTATCTAAACCGTATAAGTATGTGTCTTTTTCTATATAGATTTTGTTATCTAAAAATCTTTTTTATCATTTAAATATCTAAAACTTCTCCTGTGATCAATACTTCAGCTTAATCATAAAGTCCAATATTACTTGATAACGAAGCGTATACTTACGTAGATTCCCTAAAATTAAATATAATCGTTTAATTACTATCTACATCTGAGTCAAGTTTTTGGCGTCGTTGCAAAGGAGAAAATTTTATATCATAAATATAATTATAATCTTATTACTACAAGTAAATATATACCAGATAATGTCTAGGAATCAAGTTTTTAAAGCGTCTTTGGTTGTGGGGAGAATTGAATGTCCTTCTGATTTCAATTAAAAGAAAAATTTTAAAGATTGTTTTAGAAAAGCAAAATTTCAATTTTTAGAAAGTTTTATTTAAATCTTTATCTCGTTTATATGTGTTTTATTTTTTTTATTTTCATTGTTGTGATATAATAGTTTATTCGAAAAGTTTAGGTTTACAAGGACTTGTGCCTACGATTCTCAATTAGAACGAACTATTAAAAAATTTTAAAAATTAAAATTACGAAAAAAATTCAAAACTTCAAGAAATGTGTCAACTCACTTTTATGAAAGGTCCCAAAGATATTAATGAACCCAATGACCAAGGTTAAAACTTAATAAGACCTTTAATCTAAATTTTAATGACATTCTTAAATGATCCAATCAGCACGACAATAACCTTCGATTTGATCAACTACCGACCTAATAGGTCAATGTTTGACATAAATGGTCAACTTTGGTCAAATCGATCAATTCCCGACCTGACCAACCTTACCGACCCAACAAGTTAACTTTTGACCCAAAATGGTCAATTTTGGTCAAATTGATCAATTTCGACCCAATGGCCAACCCTACTAACCCAACAGTCAACATTTGGCCCAAATGGTCAATTTTTGTCAAAATGATTAATTCCTCAATCTAATGAACAACCATTGACCTAAAAAGTCAACTTTTGCCTTAAAAGTCAATTTTGGTCAAATGATCAATTCTCGACGCAATGATCAAATATTAACCCAACAGGTCAACTTTTGACCTGTGACAACTTTGGTCACATTGATCAATTTTAATCTAGTGACTAACCATTGACTACCAAGCCAATCAAGACACTAAAATGATCAAATATGACTCATTTAACCACTTAAAGACATCACCATGACCATTAAGACAACTTTCAAGCTAACCCTTGACCAAGATAGTTAAAATTGGTCAAAATGGCTAACCCATGCCCCCTAATCACAAAATTGACTTCAATGACAGACACAACAACTTGACAATAGTCAAAACCACAAAAAAATTAATACAAGTGTCACCAAATTGATCTTTGGATTGACCAAAGCCCCAAAACTGGTCAATATGACCAAATTAAACCTTCAATAGGAAAACCCATAAACTTTATAACCAAATCAACCATGACAAGGTTGAATAGGTTACATTAGACACCCTCACATTAGAATTAGTCAATCTGGGTTAACTTGGGTCAAAATTGGTAAACCTTAGTCAACATGTATCAAATTTAACAAAATACCCACTTCAATTAAAAATGATAAAATTAATCAAATAATTAATCCTAAAATTATGATTAATTTATTGACTAATTATATAATTTCCAACATTTTAGATTAATTACATAATTAATTAAAAATGGAATTTTAATTAAAAAAGCCATAAAATAAATTTTGGACACGTGACATCACCCATGACATAATAAATGGTTTTGAATTTTCAAGCCCATTAATGACATCATGAGGACCTCATATGGGTTACACATAACCCATGAGACCCATTACATATGAATTAACACATTAAATGACCCATGACACTTCATTTAACCAACATGGTTAAAAATATCATCATGACACCATCATGAAGGACGAAGGGAGGTGTCATGCCCATACCAATTCTTAAAGGATGACATGGGTGAGCCATCATTTCCGTTGACCTCATTTTTGATGAGGTCTTCTCTTCTTCTCTTTAATACTTAGGATCTAGCCTTAGGCTTTTCCTTTGACTATCTTAGAGGACTAAATAATCAGACTCCACCTTTTAGAAATTCAAACCACTTCTTAACTCCCCCGCAAACTCCACAAACTCGACCGTAGACCCCTAATCACCTAGAGGGCTGAAATCAATTGTGGAAGTTTAAAGGATGAGTTCCTATAGGACTCTTGGGCCTTAGGATTACCCCGGTGGCCCGGTCTAGAGAAGGGGCCGACTTACACACACACTACACTTATACACTACACTTTCACACACCTCCAAAAAACACACCCATACCTAACTCACCTCCCGACTCATGTAGGTGATTCACATGGATGGTCCTTAACCCCTAAGCCCCTGGCTAAGAGGGTTATTAGGAACAACAATGTGGATGCCTTAAATGAGTCCCTTCATGGCTCATGGGCTTCGATGCGGCTTCATGGCTCAACCAAAATGATTTCATTTCACTTATATTCACCCAATCTTCAATTTTCCCAAATTTTCAATTTTCCCAAATTTTCAATTTTCCCAAATTTTCAATTTTCCCAAATTTTCAATTTTCCCAAATTTTCAATTTTTGACCCCCTAGACCCTACGCCCGCCTAACCTACCCAAAACCTCAAACTTACTCAAAATTCCGCAAAATTCCCAAATTACTAAAAATTCCTCAAAATCAATCCCAAGAATTCTCACATCACTCAAATTGATCATCCATACCCAAAAATACCAAAAATTCCAAAATACCTCCCAATACCCTCCAAATACCCAAAATACCCCTCTGACCCAAAAATCCAAAAATTTAAAATTCCCAGAAAAATTGCAGAAATCCCAAATATTCCGAATTTTATTTTGTCCAACTACACCATGGGCCAATGGTCAATTTACCCCACTTTTATCAAAACCCCCACTCAACACCCATTTTAACCCAAAGTGAACCTAATGTCAAGCCAAACCTACCCAATTGACCCAAATTCTGGTCCAATCTAATTCTAAACTTCAATTAAACATTCCCAATACCAATCTAGACCAAATCCAAGTCCATTTTGATTGACATTTGGATCCAATTTCACTGGCCTTAAAGCCCAATTTGGACCCATGACCCAAACTTAGCTCAAACTCACCCAATTCAACTCCAATTAACCCCAAATCTTTTCTAAATCTTCCTTAGCATCCCCACAAGCAAAAACACTAACATGATTTGCCCAAAATTTGACCTAAACCCCACTCAAATTCAACCCAAAGCTAAAAAGCCCAATTTTGACCTAAACCCAAACCTAACCCAAATGAGCCCAAACTCCAAAATCAAAGCCCAATCAAAGTCAAAACCTCTTCAAAACACCCCATAAACATTTCTCAACATTAATTTTACATCAATTTCAACCCTAGCCCAACATTGGCCCAACTTGGCCCACTTGGACCTATATCGGGGCCCATTCACCAATTTACCCCGAAAGTTTTAGTTTGCCATAACTCCTAAAACGTAATATTAAATGAAATGTTATCACTTATGTGACATTCAAACATCCTAGTTCACTGAGCAAGATAACAACAAAACTTTAAATTCTTGGACGATTTATTCATTTGTGTAATTGAATTCATTTGGACTTCAAGCAATTCTAAATATCAAAAAGATGTTTAAGATTCTTCTTAAACACTTTCTCAATATGATAGGATGTTTATAAGAACAATTGAATTTAATTGTTCTTTGATGAAGAAAATCGTTCTCAAACCAAAACATAAGGAACCTAGACGTCATAGGAAATGACTAGCTATAGGATTAGGAATTTGGTAGAAAACCATAACCTTTACCTTACTTTACCTAGGAATTTGCTTAAATATTCTAATTGTGTTTTAAGTGCATTGATGACGGGAAGACCTCCAGGTACGCTTTTATTTTATTTAATTTACTTTCGCAATTTACATTATCAAGAATTTCTTTAATCGCATCACACTTACTTTTCTTGCATGATAAACAACTGCCGTATGAAAACCCACACCTTTGGGGATGTTCCCTAAAACTGAAATCAAAACTAAGTTAAAAGTTATTGCAAGATAAAATTCACCTCCACAACATGTCAAAATATAAAACAACTCAAAATTTAAAACAACTCAAAATTTAATCACAAACGTAACACAAAACTACAATTACAACTAAATTAAAACGTCCCGCGATGAGGACGGAATACCTCGCATGATGTAACCTACGTGTTGCTAACGGGATTTCCCACGGTCTAAATGAAAGTGTGGAACTCATTCCGCCTGAGCTTAGCAAAATTCATCCGGACTAAGTGAATCCGATAAAAATAATGATGCCTAAGGATGGAACCGCGGATCTAACCTGTCGTTATAACTTTAAGATTTGTTTTTAATTAAAACATAAAAAGAAAACACTTGGAAATTAAGATTTTCTCTAAACCAAAACACTTTTCTCATCCCCTGATTTATGACTTCTAAAACTAAACCCCGCAACAACAAGGAGCTCCGGAGCATGGTGGGCAGCATCGCCATCGTCATCGCCAAGAAACTGGGTCTACTTCAGCAAAAGCTTTCTAGAATTAAATAACCAAGCCATAGGACTTCGAGGTAGTTTCGCTTCTTAGTGCATATAAATCCTCAACTCTTTGTTAGGCATTTGCATTGCAAATTAAGCCCTAACCGGTCTTAGGATCTCCGAGGTAGTCGTCCGATACGACATAAACCTCACATCTTCGAGGCTATTTGTATATGATTCTATCATATAAATATAAGCCCTAATTAATTAAAATTGGCAAGACTGAAATGTTAAATAAATATTAGGAATTCCCTAAATTCAAGCCAAACAATAGATACAAGGCCGGGAAATTACCGAAGTTCCCGCTTCGAGTCCGTAATTTCTCCTACCATTCTTTCCTTTTCAATTCCCAAAACAAAATATTCCAAATTTGATCCATTCCCCATTGAAATTTCAAAATTCAATCCTTCGAAAACTTAAACTTCAAATCTCTTGAGAGCAAAATTATTGATTATTATCGAGAGTTTTCTAGGTGATTCCCGTCACTTAAGATGTAATTAACTATGTGGGCTCGCCCTTACAGGAATTTTAAAGAACCCAGTAATATAAACCCCGTTTAATGCTTTCATATTGCTGTGGAATTTGTCGCCTTATAAAATTGGTTCGCGTACCAACGAATGTCACAAATCTTCTAGTTTATTTAATCGAGCCCTTACCCCATCAAGCAAGGTGTCTATCCTTAGGATGATACACTATTGGTGGTGTGGTGTTCGTTTATATAAACTATTTCGGGATGTGAGATCGGTTTCATCTCATATTTTAAAATCTTCAAATTTAAAATTATTTTCAAAATCAAATACTACTTTTCAAATTATTTATTTAAATTAAATTAAAAATTCGCCGACAACTTCCGTTAGGCGACCCCCTTTTCAAAATAAAACACACAACCTAAAATATGCCGACACACTCACCTTACAAGCTATCCAATGAGAAAATCCTTAGCTTAAGTCATCCCCACATCATGAGGTTACATCATATATACCAAATTTTAAAGATAAAAGAGAAAATTATGTGTCATTCTCCCTTAAACTTAAAGCATGACTCACCCTCCTTAAGGTGAGGTGGCCGGTCATCCTAATGGCTTACCACACACCTCCTAGGCCACCCAATGTAGAAGAGAACAAAGCTTAAGTTCCCCCCTTCATCATGGTTAAAACACATGATTACTAAACCATGTAAGGGGATGAGTAAGAAGCTAAGGTGGAATTCCATCCTAATGCCCATTAATTGGGCTAATAAATTCAAGTGAGAGAGGTAAATTTAGTGAACTTTCACTGATTTTATCCACCTCATACAAGGACCAATGGAACAAGCCAAGCCATGGGTTAAACCTTTACACTTGGGAATTCACATAGGTTGTGCTTGGGAATATCCACAGCCCATAATCTCATCCCCAAGTCATCATGGCAAAGTTAACACCCTCCCCGTAAAATTTCAAGCTAGCCCAAGCTTAGTCATGGCCTCCCCATGGCTTTAACAAGCGAAACCTGAGCACATGAGGAAGGAGACCAAAAATGGAAACCCCCAAACACTCGCTCAAATCCTCGACCCTCAACACCAAAAATGTCCCTTATGACCTAAGCAACGAAGCCCACCGAAATCCCTATTGTCCACTCAATATCTCTCCGATTCAACTAACCCGAAAACACCAAAACCAGGATAAATTAGGAAGTGTGAAACCAACTTCCATAAACATTCAAATAAGTTATCCCAAATCCATCTAAGGACTAAACGAAGGTAAGCTCAATCAAAATTAGGTCTTCCCAAAGCCTTTAGACCAATGTTCTACCAAACCCTCCAAGCCGAGCCACTCAAAATCAAACTTATACAAACAGCCTCAATTGGCTTAAATCGACTCGCGGAGAAGCTTTCGAACGTCAACACGAAGCTCTAGAACCACTAAAATCGAACTCAAATCGACAAAGCTAAGGTATGACTTTCTATTTTAATGGCGTTTTGGGTTTGGAACATTATGAAACAAACCTATTCAAAGCCGTAACAAAGTCAAGCTGATGTCTTCGCTTCCTCAAGATGAAGCTATGTGAACAAAATCACACAAATCCATCCAAGTGATAATGGAATTCTGTTCCTAGACCATAATTTTAATTTGGGGAGAGAACAGACGGAGGGAGACTTCTGGAAGTCATCCATTTTTATGTTTAAAAACTAGGTGCTTCCCGCATTAATCCCTATCTGACCGCTGGGTTCGGAGCCCTCGGCGAGCCGCGATCGCCCGCGCGTTTCGACGGACGAGGAAACGCGCGCTCTTAGGGAATTTGATCGAATAAGATTTTATTTTAAATTAGATTAACCTTAAAAACTTTAAAATCCATATCTTTCCCCACAAAAATCATAAAATAAAATAAAAATACCCCGGAAAGAGGAGAATAATGTGGAATTAATAATTTTACTTTTCGTATTTATATTTTAATTTTAATTAATTAATTACTCTCTGAAGTAATTTAATTTTTATTAAAAATTAATTATAATTTCAAAATTATGAGATCTTTACAAAATCATCCTCTCATCAAGACATATTCCCCGATTTTTTTAAGGTCGAAAAATTCTCTAGGGTGACATTTAATACTTTCTAAGCCACTTTAAAATTATTTCTAAAATAATTATAAAAATTAGAAATTAAGAAAAATAAATAGAAAGTGGCTAGAAATTTTAGGTAACAGACAATAACCCTAAGAAAATGATTTTTAAGTAATTAAACAATTTTAAATGATATTTCAAAATTAGATTTAAAATTCATTGTTAATTAAAAATGTAAATCCTAAAAATCACATTTTTATTACTTAGCCAATATTTTCATAATAAAATTAAGTTCAAAATGAGTCTAACTCACAGACTCATGAGAAAATCTAGTTAAGTCTAACATGACAATTTAGGCTTAATCATCATCCTAATCAAACCTTAATCAAGTTTAAAGACAAATTAAGCTTAATTAAATCAAACTTAAAAGAAATGAAAAAATCTTAAATAATACTACAATTTAATTAAGTTTAAAAACATATTAAACTTAATCAACCCATTAAACCTTAATTATATAAGGTTTAATACAAAATTAAACTTTAATTAAGTTTAAAGACATATTAAACTTAATTAACCCATTAAACCTTAATTATATTAGGTTTAATACAAAATCAAACTTTAATTAAGTTTAAAGACATACTAAACTTAATTAACCCATTAAACCTTAATTACATTGTAGTTTAACACAAAATCAAACTTTAATTAAGCTTAAAGACATATTAAACTTAGTCAACCTATTAAACCTTAATTACATTAGGTTTAACATAAAAACAAACCCTAATTAGGTTTAACCTATATTAAACCTAATTAATCAACTTAAACCCGACTTACATTAGTTTAAGTAACCTTTAAACCATAATTAAGTTTAACCTATATTAAACCTAATTAATCAACTTAAATCTTACTTACATTAGGTTTAAGTAACCTTTAAACCCTAATTAGGTTTAACCTATATTAAACCTACTCAATCAACCTAAACCTTACTATGCTTCAGGTTTAAGTAACTCTTTAAAAACCAATTGTAATTTTTAATCGTAATAAAAGTCTAATTAATCAATTAAAGCTTACCTAAATTAGGTTTAATTAACCCTTAAACCAATTAGACTTAACCTTAATTAAGTTTAATTAATCAAATTAAACCTTACCTAAATATGGTTTAATTAACCTTTTAAACTAGTTAGACTTAACCCTAATTAAGTCTAATTAACAATTAAACCTTACTTAAATTAGTTTTAATTAACACTTAAACTAATTAATTTTAATCCTAATTAAGTATAATTAATCAATTAAACAATACCAAAATTGGGTTTTAATTAACCCTTAAACTAATTTGACTTAACCCTAATTAAGTTTAATTAATAAATTAAACCTTTACCTAAATTAGGTTTAATTAACCGTTAAACTACCTAAATTAGGTTTAATTAACCTTAAACTAAATAACACTTAACCCTAATTAAGTCTAATTCAATAAATTAAACCTTACCTAAATTAGGTTTAATTAACCCTTAAACTAATTAATTCTAAGCCCAATTAAGTCTAATTAATTAATTAAAACTTACTTAAATTAGGTTTAATTAACCTAAACTACCAAAATTTGGTTTAATTAACCTTTTAAATAAATTAGACTTAACCCTAATTAAGTCTAATTAATCAATTAAACCTTACTCACCAGTTTAATTAACTTTAAACCAATTAGACTTAACCCCAATTAAGTCTAATTAATCAATTAAACCTAACCAAATTATGTTTAATTAACTCCTAAACCAATTAGACTTTAACCCTAATTAAGTCTAATTAATCAATTAAACCTTACCCAAATTAGGTTTAATTAATCCCTAAACTAATTAGATTCTTAACCCCACCAAGTCTAAGCACTAATCAATTAAACCTTGCCCAAATTAGGTTTAATTAACCTATAAACCAATTATACATAACCCTAATTAAGTCTAATTAATCAATTAAACCATACCCAAATTAGGTTTAATTAATCTTAACAAATTAAAATTAACCCTAATTAAGTCTAATTAATCAATTAAACCTTAACCAAATTATATTTAATTAACCCTAAACCAATTAGACTTAACCCTAATTAAGTCTAACTAATCAATTAAACCTTACCCAAATTGTAGTTTAATTAACCCTAAACCGATTAGACTTTAACCCTAATTAAGTCTAATCAATCAATTAAACATTACCTAAATTAGATTTAATTAACCCTTAAATTAATTAAACTTAACCCCAATTAAGTCTAATTAATCAATTAAACCTTACCCAAATTAGGTTTAATTAACCATAAACCAATTAGACTTAACCCTAATTAACTCTAATTAATCAATTAAACATTACCCAAATTAGGTTTAATTAACCCTAAACTAATTGACTTAACCCCAATTAAACACTTAATTTATCAATTAAAAATTTTACTCATATTAGATTTAATCAATTCAGACCAATTAGACTTAACCCTATTTAAGTCTAATTAATCAATTAAATCTTACCTAAATTAGGTTTAATTAACTCCATAACCAATTAAACACTTAACCCTAATTAAGTCTAATAATCAATTAAACCTACCAAAATTAGGTTTAATTAAACTTTAAACTACCTAAATTAGTTTTAATTAACCCTTAAACTTATTAGACTTAACCCTAATTAAGTCTAATTAATCAATTAAACCTTACCTAAATTAGGTTTAATTAACCTTTAAACTAATTAGACTTAACCCTAATTAAGTATATTTAATAAATTAAACCTTACCTAAATTAGGTTTAATTAACCCTTAAACTAATTAAAATTAACCCCAATTAAGTCTAATTAATCAATTAAACTCACGAAATTAAAGCTTAGTTAACTCTTAACCTAATCAAACACTTAACTCCAATTATGTCTAATTAACCAATTAAACCTTACATAAATTAGATTTAATTAACCTTTAAACCACCTAAAATAGGTTTAATTAACCTTAAACCAATTAGAGTTAATCCTAATTAAGTCTAATTAATCAATTAAACTCTACTCCAAATCAGTTTAATTGGGCCTTAAACCTATTAGACTAAACTATAATTAAGTCTATCACATTAAACTTAATTAAACTATTAAACCTTAAATAACTACAGTTTAATTAAATCCTAAACCTTAATTAAGTCTATCACATTAGACTTAATTAAACTATTAAACCTTAACCAACTAAGGTTTAATCAATCCTAAACCATAATTAAGTCTATCACATTAATTAAAATATTAACCTTAACCAACTAAGGTTTAATCAACTTAAATCATAATTAAGTCTATTACATTAATTTAATTAAACCTTTATATCTTAACAGACTAAGGTTTAATAAATCTTAAACCTTAATTAAGTCTAACTCATTAGACTTAATAAAATTAATAAACCTTAATTAACTAAGGTTTAATCAAACTTATACTCTAATTATGTCTAACTTATTAGACTTAATTAACATTTAAGCTTTACTTAAATTAAAGTTTAAATAACTTCAACTGCTGGCCTAATTTAATTAGACTTAGTTTAACTTTAAGTTTTACTTAATTAAGACTTCGAATGGTCTTTTAAATTCCACCAAGTCTAATCTAGTTAATTTACTAACCTTTTAGTATTATATAAATAAATCTTAAACCTTAATTACCATTTTAACTGCATCAAACCTAGACCTTAGGTTTAACCCATTGAACCTAACTCAAAATATTAACTTAGGTTCAACCAAAATTGAACCCAACTTAACTTAGACCTTAAAGTTCAACCCATATCAATCTAATCAACATATCTAACTTAGGTTCAATTTGTATTGGACCCAAGTTAACTCAAACTTTAGTTTTAACCCATATTGAACCTAACTCAACATATCTAACTTAGGTTCAACCTAAATTGGTTAACTTAAAATTTAGGATCAACCTACAATCAACATTTCTAACTTAGGCCCAACATAAATTGAACTTCTTAAGTTAACTCACCATTAGGTTCAATCAAAAATTTAATTTAACTCAACATTTATAACTTAAGTTCAAAACAGACATTAACTCAAGCACCCAACTTAGATTCAATTTACAAAGAATCTAAATCAATACTTCTAGCTTAAGTTCGTACATACATGAACTCAAGTTATCCTCAACTTTAGATTCAATTTACATCAATCTAAATCAACACTTTTAACTTAAGTTCAAAACAAGTATTACGAACTCAAGTTAAATGTATGAACTAAAGATTAACTCATGTTCAACCCAAATTGAACCCAGTTAAATTCAAACCACTTCGTACCGAAATTAAACTTTTGATTTAAAATTTCTTTAAAAACTAAACTACTTTAAAGACCAAATCAAAGATATTTAGATTTAAACGACATCAACTGGACATAATATGACTTTATCTAAGTCTAATCCATCTTAAACTTAACACGTCTTCTAGATTCAAATGACATTGAATCCAAAATTTTAAAATCTAACTTAGGTTAGATTTTATTTTAAAGTTTAACATAATTAGACTTAAAATTAGATTCAAAAGACACGAAATCTAAAATTCTAAAGTCTAATTTCATAGATTATATCTAAGTCTAATTTAGACTTATTAGATTCATATGATATTAAATCTAATTTTCAAAAAATCATTAGATTTGAATCTTAATTCAAATAAAATTGAATCTAAATTCCTAGATCTAATCAAATCTCAAACATGATTTCTCAAATCGAATCAAATTTTAGATTCAATCGACAATGAATCTAAAAAAATCAAAGCACATCAAATTTAAAACTTTAGGTTCAAAAGGTGATCAAAACCTAAGATTTTGACATGAAATGACATAAAAAATCTTAAGAAATTGTAAACAACCTAAAATTCCTCAAAAAATCGAAAGACTTGAAAACTTAATTGAAACCTTAATGAACGAACATCACCGAATCTAACTTCAATCCCCAAGCTCTTCTTAATCTACGAACATTTTCGACGACGCAATCCCTGATTGCCGATATAAATCTTCGGTCTTGGTTTAAAAACCTTTCCGACTAAGTAGATTAAGGCCCCGATGACCCTAGGATGACTAGCGGGATCCAGTTGACATCTGACCGGGGTTATCTAAAAATATAACAATAAGATCGATGAAATAAAAATCACATTATTTCTTTTAAATATGACATTTTTTCCTTTGTGGGATGAAGATAATTTTCATTCTAGATTTCCTTTGCATGTTACAAAAGATGTGTTAAATCTATTTTGCAGATGACATCAAGATGAGACAAACGACAACAAAACAAAACAAAATCACAATGATATCAAAACAACGACATTGACAAAACAAAACAAAACAAACAATATTAAAATAACAAAACCAAGACAAAATAAAACTAAAATTTTTAGGATAGCCACCAAATAGATTAAACAAAAGAAAACTAAAAAATGAAATAAAAGTTAATATGACAAAACGACATTTATGATTGATACCATACATTTTTCCCTCTAAAAGTTCTTCGAAAACAAGTGATTAACATTAATCAGAAGTTTTATTAGACAATTATAAATTACCTAAGATGTAATTAACTATAGGAGCTTGCTACTATAGGAGATTTAAAGACTTAGGATAGGTATTGCACCTAGAAATCTCTCGGGTTATCAAAACTTTATATTCTTATAGAAAACTTCTAGGGATAAGGTATTCTAGAATTTTCTTTATAATGTGTGGATTATCACCGACATCTCTTTCCTAATGTTATCTATATTATTAACTCTTATTTTCTTCAAATTTTGTATTATTCTAAGATTACTTTTCAGGATCTAAAGAAATAAGATTTATCAAGATTAGTGGCAATATTATAGATAAATAGAGTGGCGACTCCAAATCGACATCGACACCCAAAATGTCCGACGCGGTGATGACACCGCCATCAAGAGATTTTATTTGGTGACTCCGCCGTATCATCTTTCTTCTTATCTTTTGTTATCACTTGTTTACATTCACATTTCATTCTTTTCGACAAATAAGGACCACTTCTTTTCAAAAACTTTAACTCTTTGAAGAGTTATTTTTGACATTTTTTTAATACAAAGACAAATTCCCAGTTTATGAATAAGTTAATAACATTTGCTCTCCTTAAGATTTTAAAAAAGTTGCAATTAAATATCCAGATTCACTCTTTTCTTATTATCAAGACTTCAATACACCAATTGAGGGAGACTTTTCCCTTTATCAGAATGATTTTGGATTATTTGGTGAAACCGAATTTCATGTATAATCCATACCAAACCGATATACACTCTTTCGAAGAATTTGATCTCGCAACCTCATGAAGATTTTCTCAATTTTATAGAAAAAACCTACCCGAATATACACCCGAACAACCATATACTTTTGAAGAAATGAAAAGATAAATTGAAAAAAAAAGGAAAGAAAATCTATGAAGAAAAGACAAATTGACAAATTATCCATATATAAAGTTGGATCTTGTTTTAAGAACATTCATAGAAACAGAACTTGTTCTCTTAAAAGAAAGAAGAAGGTGAATGGGAATGATGATTTCAAACACTCGAATTCGAGCAAAGTGTTTTCGTGAACCCTTCCTTTCAAAAGACAAATTGGTATATTCCAATTCCCGTTGAATATACGTATAATTTCTTTCAACCTAAAAGTTCTCCATCAATGTACGTTATACATTCAGCATTTAAAAGACTATCACGAAAGGATAAATGTTCAACTTCCTAATTATCGGACAAAATCGGATGTGCAAACATTCGCAAAACAATGAAAAGGAGAATCCTCGCAATGTAAGACTCGTCTATCAAGAAACAAAAAGTTATCAAACCTCAACAGATTATCAATGTACTCAAGTGCTAGTAAATCTTTGACTAGGGCCAAGAGTAAAAGATGTGACAATTACAAAAGATAAGGCCAGCGTATATGAAAAACTCGATATCAAGCCGAACACACATCTACCAAAATGATAGATTTGGTCCATATGTTACAAAATGCATTGTTCATACTCACAATACAATGATACACCATCTAGAAAGTCTCGTCCCATACTAAGAAATAATGTATGAAAACGAAGATCATCCGAAGGAAACACAGATACTATGAGTAATTCTACAAATAGCCTACAGAAGGAACTTGTAAAGAATGTCCTGCAAAATCATTTGAAGGAAGACTAAAGAAATTAAAGAATGACATTAAAAATTCTAGATGCGAGAAATGAAAGACTCTTCGAAGCAGTTCAAATGAAAATATTGCTAAAATTAACATGGAAGAAACACGATCTACTTCTTCTCAAAGACTTCATAATTAAATTAAGAAGATGCAACAAAAAAACCACAGCAATTATACAACAATGAGACAAACAAACCGCTCATCTTGAATAAAAATGGAAGAGTTGGTAGCAGCTTTACAAAATCCACCAACAAATCTATCATCGGCCATTGAAATCGTTAGAAGGAGGCAATACACATTCTACATTTAAGAGAGCCAATATAAGTAGAAGAAAACACTAAAAAGAAAAGGATTCCCTTACAAAGGGAATTCTCAGAAAAAGATATTTACAACTTGTTGAATTCAAAATATAAAAGAATCAATGGCTCAGGTAAAGGTTGGGATCATTAATCTGAAAGGGTAGACCATATCCAAAGGAATTTCGATTATGTCCAATACCGTAAAGCTTTTGTTCCTCCTATCTTCAAAATGTTTGAGGGAACTGGGTAATCCTCGACAACATTTTAAGACACTTGTGAGCAAAGTTGCCGCAATGCGGGAGGAAGTGACGCTCTTTTATTTCATCAAATTTTAAATGGGGCCGATGAGTTGCCTGATCGGTATGCGTAACTTCCTAATGGATTCAAAAAATTTTGTAGAGCTTGAAAGTATCTTCATTCAATATCTACTGGAGCACAACATCTTACTATAGTTAGTGACTTAGTAGTAGAAAAATAAAAACCAAAAGAGAAAGTTTAGTGGATTACATTTTGCGCCGGAGAAATCTCGCATGAAATGTGAACCAACTTCAAGAACAACACGCCGTTGAAATCTTGCTTAAAAATATTCATGGTCCTATAGCATTCATGCTTAAAGGATTCACAATAAAGATTAAAAAATTGCTCGCAAAAGCTCTCCAAGCACTAAGAACTAAGCAAATGAGTGTACCGTAAAAAAAGACCGAAAAGACAAAGACTATCAATTCATTTGAAAAGAAGCTTGAAAAGTTGTAGAGAAAGGTAAACAAGTGATGGCAGTTCAACCTAAACAAAAGAAATTATTGATTTAATCAATCATTATCACAAACCTCTTCTCAATTACAACTTCAACAACCAATCCCAAAGACTTCAAGTATAAAAGAATGATGAAAGTGAAAGAATGAATAAAGAATATCCATTTAAAATGAGGTCGTCTCCGCAAAATATTCCGTAGCTTGTTTAGAAATACCAGAATTTGCTGTCAAGCTAAAAGGCCAAGCAGAAGTTGAAATGAAGGACAAACTCAATTATTGTCCATATCATAGAATGCTTGACACAAGATCAAGAATTTTGTCTTCAAAGACCGTTACAAGATAATTTAAAGAAGGAAATATAGTAATCTTGAGCACATTTCAAGGACCCCGAAAAAGGTTCAATAATATTGATTTCGATAAATAAGCTTAATTTCAACAACAAGAACAAAGACAACACCGGTTTCGGGGTAAATATTCTAAGGAGATCCTTACTAAATATCAAGTTACAAAATCTTCCAAAAAGAAAATAAAAAAAGAAAAAATAATGAATCGAAAAGGATTAGAAGTCTTCTAGATATAGGCCGGCAGCTCCTTTGTATCTCCTAGTTCTTATGTTTCTCCATCTCGTAATAGGATAGTTGTCTATGACAAAGGGAGAAAATCCCTTTAGCCGTTAACTTCGCATGACTTTTTATTTACCAATTACCGTGAATAATAACACTTCCAAACTCTTCTTACATTTTAACTATTTTGGGTGATGCTCTTGAAAATGATCATCTAAATTCTAATCCGTAGATAATACTCAAATCACATAATCAATCAATCTAAAGACAACCAAAATGACAATAACATTGATAATAATTCTCGCAATGAAAAAGATGAAAGTGATAATCGCCACACTCCAACTACAAGAAACCCTAATTTCAATAGAATTAGAATATTTAGACTCAGAGACAAAAGAGCCGATAGTAAACTTGAAGAAATGCTTGAAATTAATTCGAGAAGTGGAAAGGTTCTACCTCCTGCAATGGCTCCGCAAGAGAAGGAAAAAACAAATAGTTACATCAAAAGATCATTCCCCCAATATATCCTCAACTCCTGAAAGAAATGAGGATGATCTTCATAATAAAGTGGACTATAATGTATTAGCTCATTTTAGAAAGTTACTGGCAAAATCACATCTATGACACTCTTACGTTTCCAAAGAAATGAGAGAGTCATTGATAAAAGCTCTTTAGATCCATATTTGCTTAGCTCAATCATAAGATACTCGGTGGAAATGGGCCTATTCATTAAGACCAACAAAGATTACATTCTCTAACAATGATTGTTACACAAATGAACATAAATGACACGACACTTTCAAGGGGTGCTTATCAATCTGTGTGCCTTGATTAACATAATGAATTTAAAGACTTCACATACTGAATATTGATGCATCCTAACTATCAAGAGATACAATGATGCCACAGAATTTAGTCAACAAGGAGAACGAGCTCTTGGATCAATAACGTTGCTCCCAAAGATAGAAGACTAATGATAACACAAAATTCCATATCATTGACTCCGATACCCTTTTAATGCTTTACTTGCGGTACCGTGGCCGCATGAGCATAAAATGGTTCCTTCTTGCTGCATCAATGTATAAAATATTTACAAAAAGGACAAGAATGTTGTATTATAGGAGATTTGATATCGTTCTCACGATCCATGAAATCAAGATATTGATGAAGATGCAAGATATTATGCTCCTATAAAGGAAACAATATTCTCCAAGAGAGACAATAGTTAATATAAAAGAAAAAGACAAAGAAAAGAAAATAAATGAAAAAGATCATTCTTCTTTTGTTGAAGATAAAGTATGTTTATCAAACTCATGCTCAAAGTCGAGGTCGGGGACGAGGATGAGTGAAAGAAAAACCCAATTGTCACAATGAAGAAACCATCAAGTTCAAAGTTAACCTCGATCAAGAAGATGCAAAATAAGAAACAACACGCTTGTTCTAAAAGAGCCTCAATTCAAGATATCCCTTGAAGAAGAAGACAAAGAAAAACAATTTGAGTCTATGTATGATAAAAATTAATCATTATACACACTCTATGACTCTAACTCCATTCTCTACTGCTAAGGTTGAAAATTTAGTAATCAAAGAAGTATATAAGTAGCTTTTACAAAAAGCCAATTAAGTTGAAATACTCGCTTTACTTCTTCTAGTACGAAACCAATGTAAAGTTAGAAGATAAGAATCTTCCAAAATCAATGAAAATTCCTTTTGAGCTATACTCTCCTTGGGCACAAAAATTTATTTAAACTAGCTTAACGCTCAAACAATGACCTCTAAAACAACCACATTTTTTTGAACAAATGTGGAATAATAATAAATGAAATCCTAACTCTAAAGAAGGTATCGGGTTTGGTACTCTTGAATATTTAGATGATGCTTAAATTTTGCCTAGTCATCACTAAAGAACATAACTCGAACCAACATCCGATCTTCCAATCGAAGATGCTCCTCCACAATCGGGAAGAAGAAATTAAATCACAAGCATGAATTAAAGAAATAAATTTAGAATTGATGAAAAATCCGAAACCAACTTTCATTAGTTAATTCTTTAATGATATATAAGCAAAAGATATAATTCAACCGTTGCGTAATACAAAGATTACTTCTTTGCTTCGGACTTATGATGAAATGTTCGGTTTATCTCCCGAAGTCAAGTAGTCCATAAAGTTGATAAATCAAATTGCAATCCCTATTAAACAAGCTCCAAGAAGCATGCATGTTGAAACGAAAAAACAAGTCATTGCTGAAGTTAATAAATCGATGTAGTTCTTATTTCATACGAGAAGAAAATTACCCGACATGAGCAGCTAACGTTGTATAGTTAAAAAGTTAAAAATGGTCAAATAAGGGTCCGTATAGACTTCAGATTTCAATAAAGTATGTTCAAAAAATGAATTCCCTTTACCAAATCCTAGAATTAATGGTCGACATAGGATCAACAAATGCAATATTTTCCTTTATGATGGGTTCAATGATATAATCAAGTTAAAATGTTTTCGAAGATGAAGCAACACAACTTTCGTGATGCCTATAGGAATATATTAAGGTTATGCCATTCGGACAAGAAATGCCGGTGCAACCTATCAAAGAGCCATGACACGAATTTTTGATGAATTAATATACAATCAAGTCGAATGTTATGTGGACGTTTTGGTTGTCAATAGTAAACAAAAAGATGATCATATATATGATTCAGAATTGTCTCCGAACGATTATGAAAAATATAATCTTAAAATGAATCCCTTAAAGTGCTTCGTGTTACCAGAGAAATTTTTATTATTCATAGTTCGAAATCGTGGGATAGAAATTGATCCTCTCAAAATTGAAGCTATCCTAAGTATGCCTCCTCCTAAAAATTTAAACCAATCGAGATCATTTCTAGGAAAATTACCGTATATAAGACTTTTTATTTCTAATCTATCGTGTGTGTCAACCTCTCAATCGTCCTAACCGTACGAGATACCAAATTTGTATGAGAAGAAAATGCCAACTCGCCTTTGAAAACATTAAACAATATCCGACAACACCTCCCGTCTTAGCAACCCCCGTGTTAGGAAGACCTTTAATACTTTACACCGAGACATTAGATAATTCCCTCGGAGCATTACTAGCATAAGTAAACGATGAGGGAAGAAAATGCAATATATTATTTAAGTCAAGCTGCTTGTCTCAACAGAGATAAAATAATTCAAAGAATCGCAAACATCGCTTAGCCTTGATTTTTGCGCTTCGAACCGAGGCATTATATGCTTTCTCATAAAGTGACTCTTATTTCAAGAGTCAACCCATTACAATATTTAATGACATGACCGACACTTTGTGGAAGATTAGCAAGATGGACAATGATACCTTCCTAATTCGACATAACATTTGTACCGTTACGTGCTGTCAGCTGACAAATCTTGGTAGATTTCTTAGCAAGACACTGAATTCCAATCGGATCACTTCTCAATGATGAATTACTCGATGAACAAATATTAGAAATAAAAATCAAGCATGCAACGATGGGAACCGTATTTCGATGAAGCGTCATCTCGCACAAAAAGATAAAGACAAAAAGATAATTATACCAGGCAAAGCTGGAGTAGGATTAATTTTCATCACTCCAGACAATGCAATGATGCATTTTTCCTATCATTTGACTTAACCATGCACAAATAATGAAGCCGAATATGAAGCACTCAAGCAACTACTTCAGATTCGACAATACTGATGGAAATTAAAATATTGACATCTATGGAGATTCTCAGTTGATTATCAACTGAATTGCTGGCAAATATAAAACTCTGAAACCTTGACTTGAACAATATTCTCGTTATACTCTAAAACTCAAGTTTCAACAAATTCTTAATGTGACATTTTTCTTAATCCCAAGATGAGACAATTCTTTAGTAGATGCTTTAGCAAAACTAGCAAAAGAATTTGCTTGTCCAGAAGAAGACGACATATTAATTTCCATAAAAGGGCGTCAAGTTCTTTCTCAAATTGACATGGTAGACAATTCACACAAAATTGGTGAAAACAATGACAGTTGACAATAATTAATGAAGAAGAAGATGATTGGTGACAACCAATTATTCAATATTTACAAACCAACATTACCCGAAAACACTTCTATTGCCAATTAAATTAAACAAAGAGCATTATCATATGCTCTAATAAATGATGTCCCATAAAACGATTCTTTGACCAAATGTGGTTAAGGTGCCTAAATCAAATTGAAGCTAGAGATTGTTAAAGAGGTTCATTCGTGTCTATGTGGTGCACACTAACTGACCTAAATGAAATGAAAATAAAAATACGGGATATTATCAACACAATGATGACTCTGACATTGTCTTGAGGTTGCGAAGAAATGTCATCAATGTCAAATACATGGAGTGGTCTTATACCAACACCAAATTTATTACATCCAACCATAACATCGCGGCCATTTCAATGTCAATGCATAGTGGGCCCTATAGATCCTCCATCGTCTAAAGGTCATAAATTTATTTTAGCAGCCACCGATTACTTCTTAAAATGGATTTAAGTAATACAACTTTAGAGAGTTAAAGCGTAACAAGTTCTTTATTTCTTCAAGACACACATTGTCTATAAATTTGGAACTCCTCGAAGGGTGATACGTACAATGAACTGGCCTTTAAAATATAAAAATGAATAATTTTATTCAAAGACATGGTATAGAATGGAGGTATTCCACAATCTATTATCCTAAAGACAATGGTTTAAGTCAAGCCTTCAATAAAACATTAATTTAAATTTTAAAAAAGACATTAATCAACAAGCCAAGGAAATGGCAAGAACGATTAATAGAAGCTCTATGGGCCTATAAAACTACATATCAAACACCAACACGGTCAACACTGCTCGCTCTCGGTATATGGTTCTGAGGCTATTTTACGACCAAAGTGCAAATCCTCTCGCAGTTGTGATAAGAAACAAAAATAACTGAAGATGAAAATGTCAAATTACAACTTGGAGAACTTGAGAGTTTAGAAGCAAACGTCTACAAAATCAACAAAATCTTGAACTCGTATCAAGCAAAAATGATACGGGCCCATGACAAAATGGTGTGACTCGTGAACTTTCGAATCGGTGAATTAGTTTTAGCCCGAAGACCTATACTAACTCAACAAAAAATAGGTGGAAAGCTCAACCATTGATGAGGGCCCATATGTAATCAAAAATACATATTCCAGAGGATCTTACCAATCGGTAAAATGTCATGGAGAAAGAATATTGCCTCCAATCAATGGGCATTTCTTAAAAATATTTTCGCAAACATGAAAGATGATGACTTGTTTATATACTGAAAATAATAAAATTTTTTTATTCGTGATGTAGCGTATTTTGACATTTGTGTCTTATGATATCTTTTTCGCCATTAAACAAGCGTTTATAACCATGATTCCTCAACATAATAATAAAAAAATAGGCCTAATATATCACATTATCCTCGTTGCTTTCTGTGTGGAAATGTCCGATGAATGTGACTTTACATTCGAAGCGGTGTTTGTCTAGCTTCGGACTCGACGATGTATTGAAAGAGGATCTAAAATCCACTTTGACTTTGATCTTTCTCAAGTTGAATTACTTATGATGGAATCTTCGTTATCCGCTTTCGAGCCAATCAAGAAGAAGCAAAAGGAAAACCATCCGTGTTGAGTTCAAGCTTCATCAACAAGACATTAAACACAAAAGTCATTGAGAATGAAAATTAAAATCAATAGTAGCTTCATCCCATGAAACTAAAATGGCATCTCGTTAGCGGAGTGATGAAATTCGTCTCCGGATTGACTAGAGCCCCGTAGAAGAAATAGAAAACAAACGACTCAAAAGACTTGAAGAAAAAGAAAGAAAAAAATATAAAAATGATGGAGGAATACACCGCTCGAGTTTCAAGACTTCAAGATTTTCCTAAAGAGACATATTATACCCAGAGGAAGAAAAAGGATCAAGAAGAGGAGAAAATTGAGAGAAATAAATAATTCATCTCACTCCTTACGAACCAAATATTAGATCTTACAACAACAAAGACTAACCGATAAACGAGTCGCTTCTCAAGAAGAAGTAAGATGTATTCGGGCTTACAACGAAAATCATTCGAGTAATTTAAATATATTAACAACAGCAACCCAAGAATATATTGGAAGACATTCAGTTTTACTGGAGTTTTTGCTAAAATTGAACAAGGTGCCATTATTAAACATGTAATGAAGCACGTGATCAAGGTGAGCCGGACGCCTAAGCAAGAGAACATACTCGAACCTAATAGATGGATACAACTACGCTGCAAGGGTCGATGACAATCCAAGGGTGTTGTTACAATTATGTTGTGGACAAAGATGACAATCCCCCAGGAATCTCACGACATGAACAAGTGTATTCCATTACCAACAATGATTATTTAGATTATTGGCATCATTCCCGATGACATGGAACATAATGCCTACCACCCTGTGTTCCTGCATGTTCGCATCATAAATATACTTCGAGAAAGGAGACTCGTATACCACCACATATTGATAGTCATGATTTGTTGACCTTTTCGCACTCGTCACTCATGAATATGTTCTGACTAAGCTGATAGAAATACAAATCAGGGGACCTGAGAATTTTGAGGATCTTGCCAGATTCTTCTACCACGAGGATTGGGCTTTTAATCCCGCAAGGCAAGTGGAGATAATTTTTCTGGGCTATTGTATACTAAGTGGGGAGCCGATAACGCATTTTGATAACATTAAGAAAGATGCGTCCTTAAAAACAACCTATCGGATATCAAGCTATCCCGTGAGCTTGAAGGGTTGAAGCTCTCTGGAGCTACCATGACCCTATGAATGTCCAAACACCCGAGAAATGTTCGACAAACAATGTCTTGGAGTGTTAGATATTTATGGTTGATTCTAAGAAGATTCAGCTACGTTATGACAAAAAGGGGGATATGAAATCTTTTGACATGTGATATATCGCAGTTCGTAACATTCGTACCATATGGGATATTTTACATATATGTGTCAAGTAATTTTGTTTGCAATGATATGTACCAGTTGACTTTTGTACATTATATATGGAAATAAAATAAATGTTGAAAAACATTCCCTGTTATCCGTGATGTGTCATGTGTCCTAAAAGTGTAAAAATGAATTCTTTAAATAGAGATGACAATATGAATAACTTGTGATAACAATATGAGAATTATCATTCGACTTATATAAAGTTAAATCCCCACAGGAGTCCCCAATGGATATACTCTTCCTCAGATTCATCCACTCTTCGTTATTTGATATAAGTCCTTTCCCGATATGAAAATTATGGCATTCCTATAACTTGACATCTGATATTTCAGAAACGACATGACATCTTCTCTCTTTAAGTTATTGGATATAAGTCTTTTCTCCCCGACATGAAAATTATGGTGATTCTATAACTCAACAATTGACATTTGAGAGATGATATGTCATCTTCTCTCTCTATAGTTATTAAATATAAGTCCTTTCCCCGACATAGAAATTATGACATTCCTATAACTCAAGACTGACATTTGGCGAGAGACGATGCGACATCTTCTCTCTCTTAAGTTATCAGATATAAGTCCTTTCCGACATGGAAATTATGGCATTCCTATAACTCGAAATCTGACATTTCTAAGAGACAATATGACATCTTCTGTCTTTTTATAGCTTACTGGATATAAGTTCTTTCCCGACACAAAAATTATGGCATTCCTATAACTCAACATCCGACATTTCTCAAGGATGATATGACATTTTCCTTTAGTTATTGGATACAAATCCTTTCCCGACACGGAAATTATGATATTCCAATAACTTAATATTTAACATTTCGAGAGATGATATGACATATTCTCTCTCTTTAGTAATTGGATATAAGTCCTTTTCTCTGAAACGAAAATTATGGTACCCAATGGCTATCTCTTTAAGAAAGGATATAAGTCGCATAACATCATTCTCAAGACCGACTCGCATACATCCGAAATTCTTTTAGAGACGATATGACATCCACTCTCTTTCTCATTTATTATGAGACACTTCCCGATAGACTAGCGAGGGATATTAAGAGGATTTCGGGTCAACAATATGTGCAAGATACTTATATGTGCAAGATTTCACATATATTTCGGGCCCTCAGCTACCTCACTTTTATGAAAGGGTCCCAAATGATACTAACGAACCTAATGACCAGGGTTAAAACTTAATAAGACTTTTAATCTAAATTTTAATGACATTCTAAAATGATCCAATCAGCAATGACAAACCTTAATTTGATGAATTACCGACCCAATAAGTCAACTTTTGACCTAAATGATCAACTTTGGTCAACCGGTCAATTCCTAACCTAGTGACCAACCCTACTGATCCAACAGGTCAACATTTGACCCAAATGGTCAATTTTGGTCAAACTGGCCGAATTCCCCGACCCCGTGACCAACCCTACCGACCCAACAAGTCAACATTTGACCAAAATAGCCAATTTTGGTCAAAATGATCAATTCCTTAAACCAATGACCAACCATCGACCTAAAAAGCCAACTTTTAACTTAAAAAGTCAATTTTGGTCAAAATAATCAATTCTTGGCCCGATGATCAACTATTGAACCAACAAGTCAACTTTTGACCTAAAAAGATAACTTTGGTCAAATTGATCAATTTTTAATCCAAGGACCAACCATTGACTATTAAGCCATAATCAAAACACTAAAATGATCAAATATGACTCATTTAAACACTTAAAGACACTACCATGACCATTAAGACAACTTCAGTCAACCCTTAACCTAGATATGTCAAAATCGGGTCAAAATAACTAATCCATGCCCCCTAACCACAAAATCGACTTTAAATACGTACATTAACAAGCAACTCGACAATACCAAAACCACCAAAATTAATCCAAGTGTGACCACATTGACCTTTAGATTGACCTAAACCCCAAAATTCAATAATATGACCAAATTAAACCTTCAATAGCAAAACACATAAAATTCATAACCAAATCAAGCACGGCAAGGTCAATAAGTTATATTGGATACCCTCAGATTAGAATCTGGTCAATATAATAACTTTGGGTCAACAGAGGTCAACCTTAGTCAACATGCATCTAATTTGGTCAAAATACCTAATTTTGGACAAAAAATGATAAAATTAATCAAATAATTAATCCCAAATTATTTTTGACAATTTATCAATTAATAATATAATTTCCAACTTTTTGATTAATTACATAATTAATTAAAAATGTAATTATAATTAAAAAAGCTATAAAATAAAATTTGGATATATGACATCACCCATGATAATAAATGGTTTTGAAATTTCAAACCCATTAATGACACCATGGTGACCTCATATGGGTTACACATAACCCATGAGACCCATTACATATGAATTAACACATTAAATGACCTATGACACACCATTTAACCATGGTTAAAAACACCATCATGACACCATCATGAAGGATGAAGGAATCATGCCCATATCAATTCTTAAAGGATGACATGTGAGTCATCACTCACTCCAAGCCAAGTCCAACAGAGAAAACCTTAGCTTAATTCATCCCCACATCATGAGGTGACATCATATATACCAAATTTTGAAGATAAAAAGGAGAGAAAATTATGTGTCATTCTCCCTTAAACTTAAAGCATGACTCACCCTCCTCCTTAAGGTGAGGTGGCTCGTCATCGTAAATTCGCTTATCACACACCTCCTGTGCCAACGGCACAGGGAAGAGAACAAAGCTTAAAACTCCCACTTCATCATGGTTAAAACACACGATTACTAAACCATGTAAGGGGATGAGTAAGAAGCTAAAGTGGCATTCCATATTCAGGCCCGTTAATTGGGTTAATAAATCTATGTGAGGGAGGTAAATCGAGTGAGTTTTCATTGATTTTATCCGCCCATACAAGGACTAATGGAAGCAAGCTAAGCCATGGATTAACCCCTTTCCACACCTGGCCTCATGTGCCGAGCTTGGGAAACACAAAATGCTCTTATCCACAACCCATAATCTCATCCCCAATCATCATGGTGAAGTTAACACCCTCCCCGTATAATCTCCAAGCTAACCCAAGCTTAGCCATGGCATCCCCATGGCTATAAATAGGTTTAAACCCAAGCAAATGAGAAGGAGACCAAAAATAAGTAACCCCCAAAGATCAGCTTCAAATCCCTCGTACCCTCAACACCAAAATGTCCCTTAGGACCTAAGCAATGAAGCCCACCGAAATCACTCTCTCGCCCACTCAATATTTCTAATTTAACCAACCTCAAAACACCAAAGCCAGGGCAAATTAGAAATTGAAACCATCTTCCATAAACCTTCAAATTAGTTATCCCAAATCCATCTAGGGATCGAACAAAGGTAAGCCTCAATCGAAATTAGATCTTCCCGAAGCCTTTAGACCACCGTTCGACCAAACCCCTCCTAGCCGAGCCACCTAAAATCAAACTTATACACAAATTCTCAATTTGAACTCAAATTGACTTGCGTAGATGCTTTTGAGGTTAAGACGAAGCTCCGGAACCACTCAAATCAAACTCAAATTGATTAAAGCTAAGGTATGAACTTTTCATTTTAATGGCGTCTGGGGTTTGGAAAATTATGAAACAAACCTATTCAAAACCTTAACAAAGCCGTATGGATGTTCGTCTCCTCAAGATGAAGCTATAGGAACATAAATCACACAAATAATCAAGGATCGAGTGAGAATTTGTTCCTGGGGACTACACGACCCGCGAGAGAAATCGTACGGAGGGAGACGTATTGATGTCGTCCATTTTTATGTTTTAAAAATGGACTCGCTGAGATTACTCCCTATCCGATCCGCTGCTCGGGAGCAAAGACAAATGATCACTCGTCGGATCCGAGGACACGCGGTGCTCTTTAAGCACTTGATCGATAAGATTTAAGTTAAATTACATTAACCTTAAAACTTCAAAATCCATATATTTCCCCATAAAAATGATAAAAATAAAATAAAATACCCCAGAAAGAGGAGAATAATGTGGAATCAATAATTTTAATTTTTTATTTATATTTTAATTTTAATTAATTAATTTATCTCTGGAGTAATTAAATTATTAAAAATTAATTATAATTTCAAAATTGCTTATGGTTTTCAGAAAATCATCCTCTCATCATGACACATATTCTTTGATTTTTCTAAGGTCAAAAAATTCTCTAGGGTATATTTGGTCACTTTGCCACTTTATAATTATTTCTAAAGTAATTATGTAACAGAAATTAAGAAAACAAAATTAAAAACTATAATTTGTGATAACGACAATAACCCTAAGACAATGATTTTTTAGTGATTAAATAATTTTAAATGGTTATTTCAAATTTAGAATTCAAAATCTTATTATTAAGTAATAAATTTAAATCCTATAAATCACCTTTTATTACTTAGCCTGCCTTTTTTTCATAATAGACTATTCAAAATGAGTCTAACTAACAATAGACTCATTTAGAAAATCTAGTTAGTCTAAGATGACAATTTAGGCTTAATCATCATCCAAATCAAACCCTTAATCAAGGTTAAAGACAAATTAAGCATAATTAAATCAAACTTAAAAGAAATGAACAAATATTAAATAATACTAATTTCTAATTCAAGTTTAAAAACATATTAAATTTAATCAACCCATTAAACCCACTAAGTTTAAAGACATATTAAACTTAATTAACCCATTAAACCCTGTTATATTAGGTTTAATATAAAATCAAACTGATGAAAGTTTAAAGACATACTAAATTAATTAACCCATTAAACCTTAATTACATATTTAGTTTTAACACAAAATCAAACTTAATTAGCTTCTAAAAGACATATTAAATTTATCTAACCTATTAAACCTTTAATTACATTAGATTTAATATAAAAACAAAAACCCTAATTAGGTTTAACCTAATATTAAATTTTAAATAATCAACTTAAACTTATTACATTAGTTCAAGCAACTTTTAGCTTAATTAGGTTTAACCTATATTAAACCTAATTAATCACCTTATCATTCTTTAGTTTACAACCTTTAAAACCTAATAGTTAACCTATATTAAACCTAATCAATCAACCTAAACCTTACATTATAGGTTTAAGTAACCTTTAAAACCAATTAAACTTAACACTAATTAAGTCTAATTAATCAATTAAACCTTACCTAAATTAGGTTTAATTAACTACTAAACTAATTGTATCAAGCCTAATTTCAAGCTCCAATTAACTGGTCAAACATTTCTAAAATACGGTTTAATTCACCTTTAAAACTAATTAGACTTAACCCTAATTAAAACAATTAATAATTAAACCTTACCTAAATTAGTTTTAATTAACTCCTTAAACTAATTAGACTTAACCCTAATTGGTTTTTAATGACCAATTAAACCTACCTAAACTAATTTTAATTATCCCCTAAACTAATTAAACTTAACCCCAATTAAGTCTAATTAATCAATTAAACCATACCTAAATTAGTTTAATTAACCTTTAACTATCTAAATTAGGTTTAATTAACCTTTAAACTAATTAGACTTAACCCTAATTAAGTATAATTAATCAATTAAACCTTACCTAAATTAAAGTTTAATTAACCCTTAAACTATTTAACTTTTTACCTTCAATTAAGTTTAATTAATTAATTAAACCTTACCTAAATTATATTTAATTAACCTTTAAACTACCTAAATTTCAGTTTAATTAACGTTTAAACCAATTAAAGGAATCCAAATTAAGCCTACTCAATCAATTAAACCTTACCCAAATTAGGTTTAATTAACCTTTAAACCAATTAAACTTAACCCTAATTAAGTCTAATTAATCAAATAAACCTTACCCAAATTATGTTTAATTAACTCTAAACCAATTAGACTTAACCCTAATTAAGTCTAATTAATCAATTAAACCTTACCCAAATTAGGTTTAATTAACCCTAAACTAATTGGGGAAATTTAACTTCAATTAAGTTCATAATTTAAATCAATTAAACCTTACTCAAATTAGGTTTAATTAACCTTTAAACCAATTAGACTTAACCCTAACTAAGTCCAAACAATCAATTAAACTCAGTTTAATTAACCTTTAAAACTAATTACCCTAACCCTAATTAAGTCTAATTAATTAATTAAATCCTTACTAAAATTAGGTTTAATTAACCCTAAACCAATGGAGTTGACCCTAATTAAGTCTAATTAATCAATTAAACCTACCTAAATTTTGTTTAATTTAACTCAAATTGATTAGAATTAACCTAATTAAGTCTAATTAATCAATTAAATATTTCCTAAATTAGGTTTAATTAACTTAAATTCACCTAAATTAGGTTTAATTAACTCCCAACTAATTAGACTTAACCCTAATTAAGTCTAATTATTCAATTAAATCCTACTCTAAATTAACTTAATTAACCTTTAAACTAATTAAATTTAAATCAATTAAGTATAATTAATCAATTAAACCTTACATAAATTAGGCTTAATTAATTAAAATTAATTAGACTTAACCCTAATTAAGTCTAATTAATCAATTAAACCTTACCTAATTAGGGTTTAATTAACTCCTTAAACTAATTAGACTTAACCTAATTAAGTCTAATTAATTAATTAAACTTTACCTAAATTAGTTTAATTAACTCAACTAATTAAATTGGTTTAAGTAACCTTTTTAAACCACTGATGCCTTAATCCAAATTAAGTCTAATTAATCAATTAATTTACCCAAATCAGGTTTAATCTGCCTTAAACCCATTAGACTAAACTATAATTAAGTTTATCATTTAGATTTAATTAAACTATTAAACCTTTAAATAACTAAGGTTTAATTAAACTTAAACCATAACTAAGTCTATCACATTAGATTTAATTGAATTATTAAACCTTAACCAACTGAGGTTTAGTCAATCATAAACCATAATTGCTATATCACATTAAACTTAATTAAACTATTAAACCTAACCAACTTAAGGTTTAATCAACTCTAAAACCATAACTAAGTTCATAACATTAGACTTTAATTAAAATAATTAAATCTTAACCAACTAAGGTTTACTTAAATCCTAAACCTTTATTATGTCTAACTCATTAGACTAATAAAATTATTAGATCTTAATTAACTAAGGTTTAATCAAACTTACTCTAATTAAGTCTAACTTATTAGATTTAATTAACATTTAAGTCTACTTAAATTAGGCTTAAATAACTTCAACTTCCAGTTGCTTCCAATTTTACAATGGCTAAACTAGTTTACCAAAGAATTTGAATACCTGCCTCAATACCTCAATTCAATTGTATCAATTATCTTTACCATATTTGAAATAAACTTAAACCTTTAATTAGCCTGTTTAAATGTATTTGCAGCAAACTTAGTCAAATCATAAGAATCCAAATCAAATATATTAATTAACTGGACCAATTCAACCCATATTTAACTCTAATCAACATATCTAACTCCAGGTTCAACTGAATTTAACTCAGTTAACTCAAAACTTTAGAAGGACCATTATTGAACTCAACTCAACATATCTAACTTAGGCAACCTAAATTGAGCCCAAGTTAACTTAAAACTTAGGATCAACCTACAATCAACATTTCTATTAGGCCCAACTTAAATTGAACTTGCCAACTCACCGTTAGGTTCAATCATGTCACCCCATTTTGAGTGAGGTCTTCTCTTCTCTCTTTAGTAATTTAGGATCTAGCCTGTAGCTTTTCCCTTGACTATCTTAGTAGAGGACTAGAATTGACCACCACTAGAAATTCAAACCACTCTAACTCCCTGCAAACTCCACAAATCTGATTGTAGACCTCTCTAATCACCTAGAGGGTTGAAATCAAATGTGAGTTTAAAGGATGAGTTCCTATGTGGACTTTGCCCTTGGGATCGCCTGTGGCCTCGGGTCTCGGTGAAGGGGCTGATTTACACACACACTAAATTTATACACTACACTTTCACACACCCTAAAATCACACCCATACCCAATCTGACCTCCTGACTCATGTAGGTGATTCACATGGATGGTCCTTAACCCCTAAGCCCTCGACTAAGAGGTTAGGAACAACACAAGGGATGCCTCAAATGAGTCCCTTCATGGCTCATGTGGGCTTGATATGGCTTCATGGCTCAACCAAAATGATTTTATTCCACTTACATTCACCCAATCTTCAATTTCCCCAAATTTTTAATTTTTGATCCCCTAGACCCTACACCCGCCTCACTTACCCAAAACCCTCAAATCCTCCAAAATCACCTAAATTACCCAAAATTCCTCAAAATTAACCCCAAGCATTCCCAAATACTAAATTGATCATCCATACCCAAAAATACCAAAAATTCCAAAAAAGGCCTCCCAATACCCTCCAAATACCCAAAATACCCCTCTTGACCCAAAAATCCAAAAATTCAGAAAATTCCCAGAAAATTCCAGAAAATCCCAAATATTTCCAATTTCATTTTGTTCAACTACACCATGAGCCAATTTTGTCAATTTACTCCTGCTTTTGTGTCAAAACCCCCAATTTGACCTATTTTAACCCTAAGTGAACCCAATGTCAAACCAAACCTACCCAATTGACCCAAATTCTGGTCCAATTCAATTCTAAACTTCAATTCAACATTCCCAACACCAATCTAGACCAACCAAGTTCACTTGATTGACATTTGGATCCAATTCCACTTTTTGGGCCTTAAGGCCCAATTTGGACCCATGACCCAAACCTAACCCAAACTCACCCAATTCAACTCTAATTAACCCCTCAAATCTTTTCTAAACCTTCCTTAACATCCCTAAAAACAAAAAACTAACATGATTTGCCCAAAATTTAGACCCCACTTAAATTCAATCAAAGCCAAAAAGCCCAATTTCACCTAAACCCAAACCTAACCCAAATGAACCCAAATCCTAAAATCAAAGCCCAAATCCAAGCCAAAACCTCTTTGAAACACTCCCATAAACATTTAACAACATTTATTTTACATAAATTTCAACCCTAGCCCAACATTAGCCTAGTTAGCCCAATTCGACCTATATCTGCCCATTCACCAAAGAAGCCCAAATTCAACCCAATTCAAAACCCAAATCACTCCCAATTTGCTCCAAGTCACTCATGACACATCTATGAGCTAAACCCAACAATAATTTGGCCCAAACTTCTACAAAATTCCCATCCATAAATCTATTAAACCAAAAAGCCCACTTACATGGAAACCTTCCTAAAAGCCCAAATTTCATGCTAAAGCCCATATGACAATTGCTCTACATCACACCCTTAATTAAAATCAATCCCTAAGTTTGAAAATTCATCATGAAGCCATTCTAAATTAAGCCCTATACAAATTCCCATCAAAATACCAAAATTTTTTTAAATCCATTCCCATGAAATCGAATTCCAACTTTTCCCAAGCCAAAGGTGAGCCATGAAGCCACTCTTAAGCCACATGCAAGCCATGTGAATTGTTTGACATGTGACCATACCACATTGGGTAAGAGGAGAGAGGGAGCTTTCCTTAATTCCTAAAAGTCTTTAACCTCACCCATGATACCCTTTAACCAAGATTTAATCCAAATATCTCCTTGGATAAGGACATCACCACCTTTTTGACCGCCCCAACTTAACCGATTTCGGCCCCAAGGCTAGCCATGGGGAGGTGAACCCAGCCCAAACAAATGGGTTGACCAAACCTAGCCATGATTAGCCATATCCCCATTCCATTTCGATCCAACCATTTTACACTTGGCAACTCCCACCGAATACACTAAGCTCTGTACTCTCGACCTCCCGAGCTTCGATGGTGACCAATGCATGGCCGGCCAGCCACCAGGTCGCCGAGGAACACCACACCCGAGAGCTCACATGTGAGCCCAAAATTGAAATTTCACCGGGCTGAGTTGCCCCATCCCCAATGGCCATTGTAGTCGCTTCTTCTCTTTGCCAATAGTACCCTGATCCCAAGCCCTAACTCTCCCCGGGAGGCCCCCCATCCACCTCTATTTAAACCTGACCCCCCTCACGGCCATGAGAGGAGAGTTGCACAAACCTTGCCGAAACTCGCCAAAATTGTTCCAACCCTTTCTCTTCTCCATACTTAGAGCAACGCTGATCCCTGTCAATTTGCCATAATCCCCACCACCGCATCCACTTCTAACCGAAATTTCACCCAAAACTAGACACTTTGTCACGTTGAGCCAATCCTCAAATTGACTGGTCCTACACCTTCACCGGACCAAGGAGAAGTTTCCCCCAATCGAAAGCCCCATCTCCAAAGCCACCCAAGCTTGCTCCTGGGCCTCCAAGCTTTGTGTGATCGGGGCTGTGGTCGAAATCCTACCTGTGCAATTCACCAGACCAGAGACTTCATCCGGAGCTTGCTGGGATCCAATCGAAGGTGACACAACTCCTCAGATCGAAGCCACACTTCTCTCCGAGCAAAGGTATGGCCTCACTCTTCTTCCCGAGCTTCGAACATTCTCCATTTTATCGAGTCAATTTCATGCCACATAAATCGTATGGATGTGTTCGTCTTCTCGAGACTAACCCATGCAGCATAAGAACGTTGAATTTGGTCAAGTATCGAGTGAGATCTTAGGCTTAGAAGACGGACGGCTCGGCAAGGACGCTCGGGGACGACAGAACTAGATGCCGTTCATTTAATACACGCGCGGACGGGGACGGCCAGATCGCGCCGATCGAAGATGGAACGACAGCGCCGGGGCCCCGAGCGCTGAGTCGATGGCGGTGTCGAATCGGAGAGCACCACGCGGCCTTTCGGAGCCGTCGAGGTTGACGCTGCGCTTCGCGCGGATAAATAGAAAATTAGGGTATTTTTCTATTTATTTAATTCCCTAAACTTCAAAATCCATAACTTTGTGTAGGAAAACTGTGAAAAATAAAATAAAATACCCTCTTGCTCAGTGAACAGAGGAGAATAATGTGGAAAAGAAATTATTTAATTTCATCAAGTATTTTATTTTTAATGATTTATTTCCCTTCTGCATTGTTTTAATTTCTCCATGCATATAGGAAATTCACCATGGCATGAGACCATGTGGCTTTTGAAGCCTCTGAATTTGGGAACATTCCCTGAATTTTCCAAAGTCAGAGGCCATCTCTATGAGAAGTTATTGATTTTTCAAATTCATGTTACTGTTTTGAGTATTTTAAATCTGATAATTATCAGCGTTGTGAAATAAATTCCTAGGAAAATTTGGTGATGTCTCTTATGACTAGAGGACCCTAGAAAAAATAGGTTTTGACTAGTTCATTTAAAATGACCCTAATTGGCTTAAACACCCAAAATAGCTCCTTAATTAATTAGAGCTAACCATACATCAAATTGACTTGAATAAATTCTCCACCGACCTTTATGACGTATGAATCCCACTCACAAAAAATCAGTTTCAATCGACTGTTGAACTCTACTAAATGGCCGATTAAGCCATTTAACCATTTTAAACTTTAAAAATTCATAACTTTCAAAATACCTTTCAAAAATTCACCAAATTGGTTTTGGAGCCTCTCTGATATCAGAGGAAATTAAGAAAATTAAAATTTAAATTTCTAAAAAAATTTAATTTTGCATTATTTTAATATTTTAATAATTAAAAATTATAAAAATCATAAAAATAATAAAATTCACCAAAATGTCACTTTGAATTTTAATCACTTAGAAACAAATCCCATATTTTTCTTAGGTCTATTTAATGAGATATTAAATTTTAAAGCCCTAGGGTAATTTTAAAATTAAAAGAAATGTATTTTCTAGCATTTTCACTAAAATAATTATGATAAATCAAAGAAAAATCAGAAAATTGTAAAAATTGATTCTCTAATTTTCTTGATATCAGAGAGATTTTTTGAAAAAAATATAAATTTCATTTTTCAACCTTTATTTTATTTTTTAAATTAATTAATACTCCAAAACTTAAAATAATTATAATAAAAAGAATATAATTCAAAAAATCACCAAAATTGGTCCAAGTGGTCCTTTGGTCATTAGGAATGTCCCATAATTTTCTTATGGATAGAAAATTTCCCTTGGTCATATTATAAAATTTTCCTTTGAAATCCCTTTATTTTCTACCAAAAATAATTATATAAGTAAATTAAATACGTAAAAATCACATTTTCTCCTCTCATGTCTTTATTGACATATGAGTGAAGTCACATAAAAATTTCAAATTCATTTGAGCTCAATTTAGTGAGTTATGGAATTATTAAGCTTCAAGGGCAAATGCCTATAATTAAAATTTTTTTAACCCTTAAATTAAAAACTTAGGTTTAATGAAATGACAAATAAAATATTTGATTTTAATCTGATTTGGATGATTGAAATTTAAATAATTAAAGGGTAGAAACCCACTAAACAATTTGAAAATAATTGAAATAAACCTTAATTAAATAATCGATTAAATTCCTAAGAATAATAAAATTGGAATTATTAAATAGGGATATTATTAAGAAGAGATTTGTTCTTTAATTTAAAGATCCCTAAATTAATCATCTCAATAATATTTAATTCCTAATTAAAATGATAATTCAAATTTAAGTTTTAAAATGTTAAAAAGACTTAATCATTAAATTAAATTAAATAAATTATTAAACTCTTTTTAAAATTTTCAATTAAATTAAAATTAAAAAAATAAAATAAAAATTAAAGATTAAATTAAATTAAATCAAACAAATTAAATAAATTAAATAAATTAAATAAATTAAATAAATTAAATAAATTAAATAAATTAAATAAATTAAATAAATTAAATAAATTAAAAAAATTAATTAAATTAATTAAATTAATTAAATTAAATTAAATTAAATTAAATTAAATTAAATTAAATTAAAATCAAATCAAATTAAATTAAATTAAAGGAAATTAAATCAAATTAAACTAAATTAATTTAACATCAAATCAAACTAAATTGAATTAAATTAAACTAAATTAAAATTAAAATTAAATTAAATTAAATTAAAGTTAAATTGAATTAAATAACATCACCTAAGACATAAAGAAATTAAATATAAAGCAAGAAATTATTCAAATACTAATAACTCAAGATAAAACTCTTTGGGAATTTCAAGCATCAGTTAACAACGGAGTATCTAATTTACAAAATACAGTTACAGAGCTCAAGATAAGTTAATAAACTGGAAATAGAATAGTGGCATTGGACGGGAATTTAATGAAGAAATAAACATATCAATCTTCCTTTGGTAGTATAATTCGGAGTATTAAGGCCACAAAATATAAAAGGAAAAGAAAATTGAGTTTCCCATACATTGTATTTGAGCGAAGAGGAGGAAAACGAAATCTGTAGATGTTTATTGACCTTATTTTTTCGTGAGGTTTGTTTCCCTCTCTATAGCCAAGGATCTAGTCATAAGACTTTTCTACTGACTTTCTTAGATGACTAGAATAGAGATATGCACCACATATAAATTAATATCACTTCTTGACTCTTGGTAGTCTCATGTGAATGGACTTGAATCCTTTAATCTTGGTTGAGTCGATTGAGACCGACACATTAACACTTAAGACAAGTTACCATAAGGATTGGAGACGCCCTAAAATTACCTTTGATTTAGGTTTTAATTTTTTGAAACACCACAGACTCACCATATCACAATTCAATTCACACCTCACACACATACACCATAAACAATCACAACATAATTCACATCACCCACACTACAATTCACATATACTCCCTTAAGCATTAAAATAATATTATCAAAAATTCCTACAAACTAAAATCCAAGACCAAATCAAACCCATTTTTGACACCGAACTCGAGCCCACCTTCAAGCCACAAGTTTGATGCCCTTATGGGCCACGGTTCATAATTGATATTCCTATATTAATTCCACCTCACTTATGAACTTTAATCATGAGTTAAATTCAAGTCCCAAATTAATTCCAAAATTCACCATCAATAAACTTAAAAGCCCAAGGCTCTCCAAATCTAAGCCCAAGCAAACCCATAATCAATCCAAACTAAATTAATATAAAATGACTTCATGACATAAATTTAAACCCGCTCATCACATTAAAAAATCAATCAAGTCTAAGATGTAAAGTTTCACAATTAAATTGTTCAAATTTAGGCTCATGATCAAATAAAGAAAAAATACTAATTAAATTCAAATTTTCAAAATTAAATTAAACAATAAACTTAAAATAATTATGAAAACAAGTCCCTAAAATAAATTAATAAATTGATTAAAATTAACTTATAAAAATTTGTTAAAATCAAATCGATTAATCTTAATATAATTAAAAGCATTAAAGTTTACCTATTAAAAATCCATTATAATTAACACGTTAAAACTATTAAGCTCATTACAGTTTAAAAAAAAAAAAAGTCAAAGCCTAAGAAAAGCCCAATATAAAATCTCTCATCATTTTATTAATTTAAAATTTAAATCATAAAAACATAAACTCTCTAAAATGATAAACCTACTTTTAATCATTTTAATTTTAATTATCCCACCTCATGATAAATCACATCAAATCTCACATATAATAACAAAATAACGATAAAAAAGTAATAACAACAATAAAAAAATTGATAATATAATAAACAAATGATAAAATAATAATAATGATAATAATATTAATAATATTGATAATATTAATAATCAATGATAATATTATTAATAATAATGATGATAATATTAATAATATTGATAATATTAATAATCAATGATAATATTAATAATCAATATTAGTAATTAATGTTTGTGTGTGTGTGTGTGTGTAGAAGCCCTCCCTCCCTCCCTCCCTCCCTCCCTCTCGCCTGGTGATAACCCACGCCTCTCTCTCTCTCTCTCTCTCTCTCTCTCTCATACACCCGGAACTTCCCATCTTCTCTCCCGTCCCTCACTTCCATTCCTCTCTTATGTAAGCTCCCGAACCAATGCACCTCACCTTCTCCCTCCTCCCTTCCTCTACTCACCCATCTCATATATAATATCACACCAAAGAGCTCCTCCTCTCACCAATCTCTACTCCTTCCCTCAAAACCTTGAGCAGTGTAACCCCTCCCCTCTCCTCTTCATTTTTTTATTACATGCATACCGCTATTTTGATGTATTTACATATCTAACACCTAAAGAAAAGGAAATTGACATGCATACCACCCAATTCTTTTGTGTCCACATAAAAAGAGAGGGAGAGAGAGCTCTACATGCATACCATCCTATTCTCGTCTTTTTACATATCAAAAACCTTCAAAAAGGGGGAAATTTACGATGTGTACCACTCTATCCTCATGTATCCACTTAGCCAACACCTTAAAAAAAAAAAAAAAAAAAAAAAAAAAGGAGGATTTTCATGCACGCTATCTAAACTTAACACTTAAATGCAAAAAAAATTAAATTTTTATGTGTTATATGTTCAAAATTTAAATTTCCACATCTACATGCTTGCTACATAAATCTTCAAATTTACATGCAAGCCACTTAATGGTAATTGATTCACATGCTTATGTTATGAACTTTCAAACCGATATGCAAGTTGCTTGGTTTTCTTTCGGATCTGCATGCCTATCACCTACACTTATCCACTTACAAGCAGTTTATTTAATTCTTGGATTAACGTATACCAACTTCCAAGACTTGGATATTTATACTCTAAGGGTACGTTTGGGGCCGCTTATCTGCTACGGCGACGTTTTGAATACACCTCCTCACCATTTAGAAACTGTGCTTGAGTAGTTTATACGAAAATACAGTTGATTTTTTATACTAAACGCGGAACACGGTCAAACCCGGCGGTTCGCGTTTTCGTATAAGCAACTTATCCGAAACACACAAACTTCCCCAAACGCACCCTAAGTCACCTAGGCTTTTTAATACAAACAAATTTAAAAAGAAAAGGAAAGAGAGAAAAGAGAGAGAAATAAATTTAATAAAATAAATAATAATTCAACAAAAATATGTATCAAAATAAAAGAGTGATAATGACAGTAATTGAAACATAAATAAAAAGAAGAATTTTTAAAAAATATATTTGAAGAATTTATTATTTTAATTCGTATATATTTACATAATTATGTAACACTGTCATTGCCGGTCCCAAGCCCGTATATAAAAAATTGAGGGTTGCGTTAGGTCGTCGACAGTTAATATTAAACTTGTCAAAAAAATCATGACATGAATAATTTTGATCGTTGTGTAAGTGCTAGGGCGTCTCCTGGAAGCGACGCGTTGTATGACCTGAATACAGTGGAAAGTGTGCAAAGGCCGCTACACCGGCACCCGAGTGAAGTATCAAATAAGCAACGGTTCCCACATTACGGACGAATGCGGGTAAAGAAGTTAATCCTCGATACTAAGTATTATGATATGATCTTGGAATATAGATACTCTCAATGGTAATTTAATGGAATTAGTTAATATTATGATTCATAGAAAAATAAATATCTTATATATTCAAGAAACTAAATGAGTCGGAGAAAAAGCTAAGGAGATTAATAACTTAGGTTTTAAGCTTTGGTACTCTGGTAAGAGTCGCACTAGAAATGATATAGGTGAACTATAAATAAGAGTTTAAAAGATAATATTGTAAAAATTAATAGAGTTGGAGATAGATCTACAACAAATAAAATTATTATTGATACTAAGATTTTTAATATTATAAGTGCTTATACTTCTCAAGTAGGTTTAGATATAGGTTCTCAAGATAAATTCTGAAATGAATTAGAAGATCTAATACACTTGATCCCTATCAAAGAAAGAATTTTTATTGAAAGAGATTTAAATGAACATGTCGATAGAGTCGTAGAGGATTTCAGAAACATTCATGGTGGCTACGGGAATTGAGCGATTAACGAAGAAGGTAGAGCCATATTAGATTTTGCTTTAACGTATGATTTGGTTATTACAAATACTTTATTCAAGAAAAGAGATGTGCATCTTATTACTTATAAGAATGGATCAAACAAAATATAAATTGATTTTTTTGTTATGAGAAGAAGAGATCATCCATATTATTAGGATTGTAAGGTCATTCCAAGTGAGGATTTAAGAACCCAATATCGATTTTTAGTTCTAGATTTTAAGATGTAGAGTTGTTAACAAAGAATACTAGGATTTATCATCATAAAATTATACGACGGTATCTAAAATAAACAAATAAAATTATTTTATGAGTAAAATTAAAGATTTCAATTTTTGGGATGTTCATGAAGAAGCAAATGCTATTTAAGAAAAAGTAACAAATACTATTAAATAAGTGGCAAAAAATATATTTGGAGAATCAAAAGAAAAAGTTTATATAAATAAAAATAGTTTGTGATGAAAGAATAATGTGCAAGTAAAGATAAAATATAAGAAGTTGTATTATAAAAATTGGGTTAAATGTAAAAACTTAGAGAACTGGGAAAAATATAAAATGGGTCGCAGGGATTAAAATGAACAATCTATGACGCTAAAAATTCTGCTTTTAGTGATTTTTATAATAGATTAGACACTAAGAAGGGTGAAAAATATATGTATAAACTAGCCAAACAAAGAGAAAAAAAAATTAAAGTTTTAACTCAAGTGAAGTTTATTAAAGTTGAAAATCAAAAGTGTTTTTCTTAGAAAAGATATTCAACATAGGTGGATGAGTTGTTTTGATTAACTTTTTAATGAAGTTTCTGAAAACAATCGACCTTTGTGATCTTAATATCATTAATAATTATAAAAAATTTTATTTTTACCGTCACATTAGTAAAAAAGAAGTTGAGGAGGCTTTAAAGAAAACTAAGGGTGGAAAGTCTATAGGACCTAATGATATGCCAATTTAAGTGTTGAAATATTTAAGAGATTTGGGAGTTTCTTAGCTTACTAGACTTTTTAATATTATTTCAAAATCTATAAGATGCTTGAGGAGTGGAGGAAATGTATATTGGTCCCCATTTTAAGAATAAAGGGGATGCATAAGAGTGTGCAAATGATAGATGAGTTAAATTGATGTGTCATACTTTAAAATTATGAGAGAGGGTAATTGAACATAGTTTAAGACATATTACCAATTTTCTCATAATCAATTTGGATTATGTCGGGCAGGTCTACAATGGAAGCTATACATTTATTGAGATTTTTGATGGAGAAGTTCAGAGTTACTAAGGAGGATCTACATTTGATTTTTATTGATTTGGAAAAAGCTTACGATAATGTTCCAAGAGATATTCTTTGGAGAGTCCTTGAGAAGAAATGTGCTTATATGACTTATATGATTAAAGATATGTATACTATAGCAGTTACTTGTGTTCGAACTTAAGGAGGATTGACAAAATATTTTCCTATTTCTATTGGTTTACATTAAGGATCGACATTAAGTTCGTACCTTTTTGCTTTAGTTATGGATAATCTTACTGGACATTTATAAGAGTATGTACTTTGTTGTATGCTTTTTTGCTGATGATATCATTCTTTTGGATAAGAGAGAGAAAAAGCCTAAGAAAAACTTCAATTATAAAGGACTGCATTGGAGACTAAAGGTCTTCGTTTAAGTAGAACTAAAACTAACATTCAATGTAATTTTAGTAATGGTAGCTCTAGTGATAGAAGTGTAACTTTGGGTAATCAAATTATTAAAAGGAGTAAACGATTTTCATTTATCGGGTTTATTGTTCAAAGAGTGGTGATATTAATGGGGATGTTAATAGTAGAATTCAAGTTGTTTGGTTGATGTGGAGGAATGCTTCGGGCCTATTTTGTGATAGAAAAGTACCGCTTGGACTGAAAGGAAAAACTTATAAGATGGTGGCGTGACCTACAATGTTCTATGGTACTAAATGTTGGCCTTTAAAAGAGAAGCATAATACTAAGTTAAGTGTTTCCAAGATGAGAATGATTAGGTGGATGAGTGGCTTTACACTTAGAGACAAAATGCGAAATTAATATATCCGTGATAGGGTTGGTGTAGCTCCGAGTGACGGAAAAAATTAGAGAGACTCACCTTAGATGGTTTGGTTACATTAAACGTTGACCATCTGATAATCCGATTAAGAGAGTAGATGTTTTAGATTCGACTTATGTTAAGAAAGTCAGCGATCTTAATTTATTAGAATTAAATGCAAATATGACACTAGAAAAAAGGATTCATGTAGCCAACCCCACCTAGTGGGATTAAGGCTTTGTTGTTGTTGTTTGTTATTTTTTTGTAAATATACATAAATTAAGTATCTAAATTTCATATAATTAGAAAATAGATGTAACATATTAAAATATCTTAATAAACTAATAACAATAATAATTGTTATATGATTGAATAACCTAATTTTTTAAAATAATACATGTTATATATAATAAAAAATATATATAATAAATAATAGCATGAATGATATTTTTTAATTTTCATACATAATAAAATAATAATAATATTCTTCTTACAACATAAAAAAGGTAATATTTTTTTAAGTATCTAATATTTTGTGTAAAAAGTGAATTTTTCTAAAGTGTTTGAGATAAAAAATAGATATTTAATAAAAAAATAGATTAAAAAAAGAGAAGATAATATTAGATATTTTAATATCTTATAAGAAAATGAACTAATTTTTTTAAAAATATTTTTTCTATAATAATTTTGAGAATATTTTAGATGAAATAAAATATATATGTATACATATAAGATATTTTATGTAAAACAAAATAATATACAAAGATATAATAATTAATAATAGTAATAGCATATATATATATATGTGTATATATATATATATATATATATATATATATATATATATATATATATATATATATATATATATATATATATATATATATATATATATATATATATATATATATATATATATATATATATATATATATATATATATATATATATATATAATTTTTATAGATAGATATATGAGTCGGTTATGGGAGGAGGAGGTGCTAGAGGGCAATTTGGGGGCGATTTCATGCTAGGGCTTCGGCGATGGGAGGTTTTCCAATGCTAATCTCGGTGAGATCTCTCCATTTTCCCCTTCTTCTTCTTGTTGTCGTGGCTTGGATCTCTTTTCTCCCTTTGTATCGATTTCTGGGTTTTATCGAGATTCTGTTTCTTCTCGCAAGGTTGCTGTTGGCCTTGCCCTAGTTTTTTTTTCGGCTTTGCTTCTTTGGATTTCCTAGTTTCGTTTTGTTCTTTCTTTGTTTTAGATGGATAGATCTTATGCTAATGCAGTCTGTGGAAGCTCTCTTCCACCGCTGAAGAAGCATTCTTGTTATTTCCCTCAAGCATTTCGTGATGCTTGGGAACTCGGTGTAGGAGAATACAGTTTCATTAAAAAACTTGGAAGAAAAAACGGTAAGCCTGCTCTTTACCTTTCAGATGAGGAAACAAACATACTGGCCTCTTCTTGTCATTTTGCTTTGATCGAGAAATTCCATTATGGCCACCCTAAACTTGATATTATTCGCAAAGAGTTTGATTTACTCAAGCTTACTGGCACTTGGAAGATAGGCTCACTTGATGGTAGGCATATCCTTATTTAGCTAACAAATGATGTTGATTATACTAACATTTTTGCGCGAAAGGTGCTAAAATTTGATAACAGGTTCATGAAGATCCTCAAATGGAGTGTTGATTTTGACCCTAAATCTGAATCCCCTGTTATTCCCGTATGGGTAAAATTTCCTAATTATAAATATCAACTCTTCAATCACGAGATACTTTACTCTTTAGCTAAAGGTTTTGGCAAGCCTCTGCGCGTTGATAATCCTACCCTTGAACGTTCTAAACCCGTTGATGCATGTTTCCTCGTTGAAAGAGATATTACACAACCTTACCCAGATGAAGTCTGGATTGGCTCCTCACATCAGGGGTATTGGCAAAAGATCGTCATGGGTTCCCACCCACCTTATTGCTCACATTGTGCAATGTTTGTCACGCCTGTATCGATTTGTTACCGTTTACATCCTCATCTAAAACCCCCTCCTCTACCCAAAAATGCTATACAAACCTCACAACCCCCACTCAATCAACCCCTACCCCCATCAACCTCACACCCCACACATAATCCTACACTACAAATCTCCTCTAATCACCTTTCACCTGTAACTGAACTTATTGCGGCCCCCCCCCCCCCCCGAACCTCTCCACAACTTATCATATCCATTGCACACTAACTCAAACTCTAATAATGATGATATTAATTCCCAATATAGTTCTAACAATGAGTTATCGTTAACTGTGGAAGATGATCAGAATATTCAAATCACATTGCCTGTTAATGACACACCAGTTTTGACCCCCTTTCAAGAACCGGTTAACACTCCTCCTGATATTGATCAATCTGTTTTGCCTATTCCAAATAAACTTATTTCCACTCAGGCTCTACCCAACATCATTGCACCTGATGTTGGGTCCACTCAGCAGCATTTGGATTTGCATCCTTACAATCCTCTCACACTAAATCAACATTTATCTGTTGAAATTATTGGCGCTCAAGATTGCTCCAAAAAAAATCATGTGACCCCCGCTATGGAAGCCACTGCTGATATGGAAAATGAATAGTTCTTTCAAAAGTCTAACAGGAAAAAAGGAAAAAAACAAAATGACAATGTGCAAACTATTGGCAACTCCAATGATCCAAGTCTTTTTGAAGAAGAAATCTTGCCCCATTCCTCTAGGACTACTAGAAGGGGTGGAAGGTATCATGCTTAACCTACTTGTTTGGAACATTAGGGGAGTGGCTGACCCTTCCTCCCTTAAGTGTCTCAAACATCTTTGTAGGGTCCATCGCCTAAGCATTTTTGCTATCTTAGAACCATTAGTTTCTACTAATAAAGATAGAATTCTATCTTCTTTTCCTCTTTATTCTCACTAAATCAATACCAATAATAAAATATGGGTTTTCTGGAAAAGGATCTACAAATTCAAATCATTGAAGATGATAAGCAATTTGTCCTTGCCCATTTCTCTGCTGATAACTTCAATGGTTGGATTACTTTTGTTTATGCTAGCTCTTTTCTCTATGATAAATACCTCCTTCAGAACAAACTTATTGCTATGGGCTCCACTATTACTGACAATTGGTGTGTAGGGGGAGATTTTAACATGGTAATGTCACCTACTAAAAGAAAAGGTGGAGCTTGGGTTGATTCTGCTTTAATGCAACGTTTCTATGATATCATCTCACAAGCTAGTTTGTTTGACTTGGGTTTCACCGGTCCTCCTTACACCTGGAGAAGGGGTTTACTTTTTCAAAGATTAGATAGTTTCTTTGGAAACTCAAACTTCCTTAACTATTATCATATTTCTCAGGTACAACTCTTAAGCCATGCTTCCTCTGATCATAACCCCCTTTTACCGTCCTTAGCTTTCCACCCCAAACCTATTATTACACATTTAAAATTTCTAAATATTTGTACTTCTCATCCCTCTTTTATTGATCTTATCAAGAATTTGTGGCAACCAGTTAGATGTGGTTCTCCTTAGCATTTTGTGGCAATTACATAAGAGAGTGGCTGCTGGGTTGAAAAAATGGAACTATGATGTCTTTGGTAACATTCACTCCAAGCTTTCCAAGTCTCAACAAGTGGTTAATGCTTTGGAAGCCAGGGAGAGCATGACTTATCTTTAGAAGAAGATCTTTTAAAACAAAAAGCTCATGATTTTCATTTTATTAATGGTGACAGAAACACTAAATACTTCCATGCTTCTATTAAAAGCATGCTTAATCAAAATTCTATTGTCAGAATTGTTACTGATGATAGGATTTTCATTACTGAGGAAAAGGAGATTGGTTTAAAAGCTGCTCAATACTTTACTGATTTGTTCTCTAATCATATGCAGGTGTCCTCTATTAATGAAGGTTTTTTTGCTTCTGAAAAACATTTTATCGCCTCCCTCTGCCTTTCAGACATACCTACTGAAGATGAAATTTACAATGCTTTTTAAAGAACTTAATTCCAACAAGGCTCCTGGCCCTGATGGATTTACCTCTGCTTTCTATGTTACTTGTTGGGATATCATAAAAAAAAATCATTATGGCAATACAAAGTTTTTTTAGGGAGAGGACCTTTGTAAGTATTTCTTTGCTGGATTAATTGTTCTTATTCCTAAGGGAAGAGACAAATCCCACTGGCATAATTTTAGGCCGATCTCTTTAACTACAATAATATCTAAGGTTATCAGTAAGATTCTAGTGGCTAGAATCCAACCACATCTTAACTCCATTATCTCCTCTCAACAATCTGCATTTATTAAATGTAGGGAAATCACAGATAATTTTCTCCTTGCCCAGGAGCTCCTTGAGGATCTTGACAGGCAATGCAGAGGTTGTAGTATTATTTTGAAGCTGGACATTAAAAAGGCTTTTGATACCCTTAATTGGGATTTTATACATAATGTGCTTATTGCTAGAGGTTTTCAACCTAATTTCTGTAGATTAATTATGAGATGGCTTTCCAATAACTTATATAGTGTGTTAGTTAATGGTATTTCCTATGGTTTCTTTTCTGCTAAGAGGGCTATCAAGCAAGGTGATCTCCTCTCCCGTATTATTTTTATTCTTGCCTTTGATTATTTATCTAGGTTGTTGAATCACTATCAAACACAACACACGTATACATAGTACTCCAACAGAGCCCACTATAAGGTTACTCACCTTGCTTATGCTGATGATATCATTGTTTTTTCAAATGCTTCCAAACCTGCTATTAAAAAACTCATACAGGTTTTGGACGATTTTGAATCTCTATATGGTTTATCCTTTTGTAAAGATAAATGTCAGCTTTATTTTAGCAAACATATGGTACATACTCATCATAACTGGGCTACTTACTTTACTGGTTTCAAATCAGCTAATCTACCTCTCAAATAATTAGGTGTTAATTTAATTAGGTGTAGATGCAAGCAGGTTCAGATGGATGAGGTTATTGATAAGATTTAAAGCAGAATTAAGGATTGGAAAAATAATTTCCTCTCCAATGGTGGTAGATTAACATTATTATCTAGTGTGCTTCATAGCATACCCTTATATGCTCTGCAGGTTTTTAATGCTAAAAAAAGCTCTATCAAAATTCTAGAAAATATTTTTAATCGTTTCTTTTGGGAAGGGGGGGGGGGGTTGCCAAGAGACATTGGCTCTCCTGGAGGAAGCTGTGTAAACCTAAAAATTCTTGGGGCCTTGGTTTCAAAGCTCTCCCCCATATCGTGGAAATAAATATGTGCAAACTATGGTACAAATTTAGGCTTCGTGAATCCTTGTTGGCTATTTTTATGCATTCTAAGTACTGTTCTTCTTTACACCCCTCCATTGTCACATGGAAGGTTGGGGATTCTAAGATTTGGAAGGCTATGATAAAAGCTTGGGCACTTACTAGTTAGTTTTTATTTTGGGATTTGGGAGATGGACAGGCCTCCTTCTGGCATGATAACTGGGGCTTACCACATCTAAATCAGATACCTCACCACCCTCAACATGAGAACTTACTTGTGTCTGATTGTTGGATTCATGGTCATTTGGATATGACTAAGTTAAGGGATTTAGTTGGCAATGATGCTGCCTTGTTTATAAATCAAATTCCTTTACAAGGAACACACAAAGATAAACCTATCTGGAAGAAGGCCCCTTACATATCTGTCAGTAAACACATCTATAATCACTCATCACTCACCCAAGATGGCATTGGGGCACCTTTCTCTAGAACCCCCTTTTCACTCCCTCTATGTCT